>NDXB01009844.1:172489-232420 GCA_002631895.1 Agapornis roseicollis
TTTAACCCAGGAACAAGGCTGATAAGGCCGATGTTTTTGGTTGTTGCTGAGCGATGTTTGCCCTGACCAAGGACTTTGTGAGCCTCATGCTCTGCCGGGGAGGAGGGGAAGCCGGGAGGAAGGAGGGACAGGACTGTACTGACAGGACCAAACTGACCAAAGAGGTATTCCATACCATAGCACGTCATGCCCAGGATGTAACTGGGGGTGATCCGGAAGGCCTAGCTCTCTCTCGGGGTGGTTGGAAGAGGTGGTCGGTCAGCACTCGATTGGTGGGGTGTCGTGAGTTATCTGTTGTGGTTGATGGGATGCTGTATTCTTTTCCTTTATCATTATTATTATTGATGGTAGCAGCAGTGATTTGTGTTATACCTTAGTTACTAAACTGTTCTTATCTCAACCTGTGGAAGCTGTATTCTTTTGATTCTCCCCCCATCTCTCTGGAAGCAGGGGAGGGCAAGAAGGGGGGTTGAGTGAGTGAACGAGCTGCGTGGTTGGTTGGGTTTAAACCACGACAGACACCCAACAAGCTCAATAATCTGTGGATGGGAGTCTATGCTATGTTTCACACCAGCACACATTTTAAAGACATTTACAAGGGAAAGGCTATGAGGATGAACCAACAGCCATACAGTCTGCCATGGGATGTACAGAGAAGACGGGGCAGGAAGACAGCAAGAAAACCTTCAGAAATGCAGAGGGAGCAGAGAATAAATATCCGCAGTGTAAACGGCCAGGACCTTTTTTTCAACCACCCCAGTGGCACTTCACTCCCCTGAGACCTGTTGAAGGAGCAGGATGCTTCCCAGTCTTGTGCAGGCCCACAGCCACCTGCAGAGCAGCTCCACCTCTCACCACTGCTCCCAATGCTGCCATGGCCTGCCTGCTGTCTGGCACCTCATCCCCATCTGCCTCCAGCCATCTTGATCTTCTCTTTGCTCTTCCACTACTTTTGCTATGAGACCACATGGCTGGTCTGATTTTTGCCTCTTTTATTTCCCTCTTCCTTTCCAGGAAGACCCCCAGTTGTTCTGCCCTTCTCACAGCCTATTCTCCTGCTTCCTCGGTATCAAGACTTCCCTGATATCGTTGTTCCCTGCCCCTGGCATGTCATCTGGCATGCATCAGTCCATGTGCAGCAGGGCTCATGCATAGCTGACGTATTTTATTTCCACATCAAAGCTGCTATATTTGTGTCTCCTCCTAAGCATTTTCTGCAGCATAGAGATATTGTCCATTCCTTCAGCTATATATTTTTTCAGTACGGAGCTGAGTATTATGTAAACATAGGTGTGTCTGTCATGCATATGATGCTCTCAAGTTACTTTTTCTTTTTTACCTGAACTTAGCAATAAAAAGTCATGCAGCAATCAGGTGATAAAAATTCAGTACAAACTGTATCTTGCAGTACTTTGGCATCTGTGCCAGACATGCGCTTCCTCTCTGGTTGCTCAGCTGGGCAAGCCAAAAGCTGAGGGACTCACTTTACGTAAATGGTGAGCCTTTTTAGCTGCTTTTACCACAGTAAGTCTAACAGGCTTAATTATTCTGAGATCAAGTGTTTGCAAATGAACTGTAATTTTAGTCCAGGTAATTAAAAGGAGGCCCTGTGCTGACAACTGACTGATCCGGGTTCATTTTGAGCCAAAATCATTGGAATGACCTGCCAGATCCTATTTTCAGCAGAATGGAAGCTGGTTATGCAATTTGTGCTTTCTGGCACCTCCCCCTATTCAAGTTACTCTTGGTCTGAGGGTTTTATATTCAGTAAGTCTCAGTAATTCCAGGTCTAAGATACTCAACTTCCAAGTAAAACTGCAGCTTGACATCCCTGCAAAATCTCTCTACAGCAGGCAAGTTGAACCAAGCACACCCAGCACAGCCATCCACTACCAGTCATGACAATACTTTACTCTTCGTTTACATTCATGTCATCTTGTCTTCACGATTTTACTTTGCTCTGGGAACCTCTAGTATGCTGAACCTCTGACTTTGCAGCTGAAACTGAGTAAAATATTCCTGGTCCACCTTCTTCAGTCTAATTTGTCTCATATTTTCTCAGAGACTGCTGGAGTAACAAACCTCACAGCCAGTTTAAACCAAGTTCCAAAGTTTCCTTCCATTAACAATTCTTTTCCTCTACTTCTACTGTGTGGGATGCCAACACCACCACCTGTACTATAGCTGCTCCTTCTTCTTTCTCACCTTAAGATCTAAGTTTGATCCAAATGCTTTCAATTCTTCCTTCTTAATTATTTTTTAAAACAAAAAATCTTCATTTTATTTATATGGCTGCAATTTCTCATCTTCCAGAGACATCACATTATGACAACCCCACATGACATTTTAGCAGAGTCTAAACAATAAGCATTTGAAAGACATTTTTATTTTTTTCATCTCATCGTAATTCTCATGTCCCTTGTCTTGTTTCTCTTGTCCAGCAAAGTTGGGCTCAATCATAGAGGTCCCTCCTCTTCTCTGATTATCTGTCTTGGCACCAGTTTCCCTGCAACAAGGTATACCTTGGAAATGTCTTACCTCCCTATTGTTCTCTTAAATGTCATTGTACCTTCTTACACATTGCTTTTGAAGGTGCAGTCTTAGTCCTTCAACAGACCTAAAACGAACATGTTCCTCTTCCCCCAGTCCTCCCCACTCGTCCTGTGATGCCCACCTGAGAGACACGAACCAACTCTTAATGATGTCAGGGAAGTAACAGAAGACAATGAATTGTGCCTTTCCAAGAGATTTAGACATTTCCCCAAAAACTATGTACTTAGGAAGTATCCCCTTGTACTAGTTTATGTGGCAAGGTTTTGGTAGTGGTGGGGCTGCAGGGATGTCCCCTGGGAAGGTGCCAGAAGCTGCCTGCATGTTGAACAGATCCAGCTTCAGTTGGCTCCAAGATGAACCAGTTGATTGCCAAACCTGAGACCATCAGCAAACATGGTGGCATTTCTCTGACAACATATTTAAGAATGGGTAAAAATGTCACGTAACAGCTGTAAGAGGAGTGAGAATACGTTGAGAGGGACAGCCCTGCAAACATTCTAGCTCCAAGGTCAGTGAGGAAGGAGAGGGAGGATGTGCTTCAGGCACTGGAGCAGAAATTCCTCTGCAGCCTGGGGAGAAGGCCATGGTGAAGCAGTTTCTCCTCCTGCAGCCCATGAAGACAACCACACCAGACCAGACATCTACTCTGCAGGCTGTGCAAAGCCCATGCTCCTGGAGCAGGGTCGTGCAGGAGCTGTGGCCTGTGAAGAAGAGCCCATGAAGATGTAGGCATCCTGTCGGGAGCTGTGGACATGGGGACCCACACCAGAGCAGTCAGTTCCTGAAGGACTGAACATCATGGAGATGACTGACACTGAAGCAGTTAATGAAGGACTGTCACCCACAGGAGGGACTCAAGCTGGAGCAGGGGAAAAGTATGGGTAGGAAGGAGTGGCAGAGAGAGGAGCCGTTATAGACTGACTGCAGCCACATTCCCTGCTCCCCAGCACCACTCAAGGAGGAGGTAAAAGTTGGGAATGAAGGAGTGATGTCTGACTTGGGATGGGAGGAGGGGGTAAAGGTGAGTGTTAGTTTTGTCTTTGTTTTCCACTACCCTATCCTATTTTTAATTGGTAATAAATTATCTTCCCCAAGCAGAGTCTATTTTGCCTGTGACAGTAATTGGTAAGCAATCACCCTGTCTTTATCTTGACCCATGAGCTTCTTCATCCTATTGTCTGCCCCCTGTCCTGCTGAGGAGGGGGAGCGAGAGAGCAGCTTGGTGGGTATCTGGCAGCCACGCAAGGTCAACCCACTGTTTTCCCCTCCTGTCTTTAGGCACTGACTGCTTCATTAGACTCTCAGTGCTCTGGTAAGGGCTGTAACTTCCTGTGTGTTTGGACAGAGTGTTCTAGTGGAACAGTAACAGTAAAAACTATCTGAAAACTTGTGATAGTTATAAAAGTTCAGAAAAAAAGCTTTGATTGCACAGATAGGGCTGCTTGAAGCCACTTAGTCTGGCAAAGACATGAAAAGACAAATTTCAAGCATTCAGTCACAGTTTCTGTAATAATTAAAAATTGAGAGGATTACTCAGACAAGTGACTTTTAACTAGAGACCATATGGTTATTCCTTATTTCTCCATTGTCCACAGTAAGTATCTGTGATTGATTGATCACATTCTTCACTGTGAGAGCAACACCCTGGATGAGGCTTGTTGCCACTGATACCACCTCATGCATATGGCTGCTGTCCCATTCTGTCTTCACCATTCCCTAGACTAAACAGCCAGTAAAAACTGAAATGTGCTGACATTTCCTACAAGCTACATCACTCCTCTTGCATGCATGTGAAAGGGTTCCACCATCAAATGACTCCACCATTTGATGACATTATTTGCCCAAGGATATCTTATGTCTGGGCAGTGGCCAGAAACCCCTTCAGCTATCAATACATCTCTAGGAAATAGGTTCAAGTGACCTTCACATGAACTCTGTGCTCCCAGCTTGTATGCCTTTGAAATTTCCAGTTTATCTAGTTTCCAGAATTTTTAGCCTCACTGCGCATGAGTCAGCGTGCAACCACTCACTGCCAACTGGAACGTGTGTCCTGGACTTGGATAAACAGACAGATAAAGACAAAATTACGTAGTATCTGTCCATCTGACTAGAGGGGGAAAGGGAGTTCTGCCACTTGCTTATTTATTATGTGAGCTACAGTATGATTACCAGTGTGAAACATGACCCCTTTTTGGCCAGTTGCCCCCCAAACTGTGACTGCTACTGGCAATGGAAAGAGCAATGGAAAGATCTCTGAGAATGTAAGATCTTTTACCAAATGGAGCTCTGCCAAGGCTCAGGTCACCCGTCTCCCCATCACATCACATCACGTCAAAACAGACTCCAAACCCTGAGCTCCAAAGTGTAGCTGAGTCAAACGAAGAAGCCCACATGCTTCCCTAATGCATCTGTTCCATCCACATGCCAATCAAATGTTTCATGAACATATCATTTTCCAGAACTTTTTATAAGTTTTCCTGAAGCTACGATACTGCACTTGAGCTACCTGCTATATACAGCAAGGTAACTTTTGCTCACACAACATGGGGGAAACAAAACTGGGTTTCTCAGACTGAGATTTGTACCTTAAAGCAGCAACTGATAGTAATCTTTGCCAGAGACAGTGAAATTTGAGAGGAACAAAAAAACTGTGAAACACTTAAATTCATCCAGCTTCCTTCTTTTCCATATCATATTTACTTTGCGCAAACATTTGGCTGACCACTCTTGACCACATTTCTAATGGGAGGCAAACGGTAAGTTTTCCCATCTGAAATACTTACAGAAAAGAGTGATTACCTTTGGCAGAAACACAAAAAAATTTAGTGATTTCACTCAGCTATCTTTCATCTGCTCTAGTATAACCATTATCATGCCACATCAGCACCTTCATATTCTAAATGCAAAACCTGCTCCAGCAGAGAAAAAGAATAGTTTTGATACAAAAATCCACTTAACAAAATAAAAACACAAGAAGCACTTTGAAGCAGTAACTAAATCTTAAGAACCGTGTTTGACAGTATTCAAAAAGACAATAATTCCTGGAGGAAACATTGCTTAGATGTTGTTTACTTCTCTGTCTGTTGGGAACTTGAGTTTCAAATGCTTTGAGCGTAATAACTGATGATATTATGCAGTTAAGTTACAGAGTGTGTAGGTGTTAGGATCACTGTCGATTTGAAGGTTGAGCAATTAACAATATGTTCAAAACCCCTGAAGCCTGTAAGCCTGGAGTTACTCAGAGATACAGTATTACAAATCTTGAACTCCATTAACATTCATCAAAGACAGCGATACATCTTGAGGGAGGGGCAAAGGCAGGTCTTTGACCAGGACAAAATGGCCCTCAACTTTAACAACTCAGAATCGGAATTTCAAAGTCAGTGTTATTCGAGAAGCTATTCCTGTAGTGAAGATGGGTGTTACATCTCTGCCTTTTTGCTCTTTAAAACTTTGCCTTGACCTCTGGTCACTAAGCACAAAACCAGAGAAATGGGTTTGGAGCTCTAACTTAACTAGTGGAAAATCAACTGAATGACAATTAATAACAACACACTAAATAGCTATTTCTTCCCATAGCTTGCAACTTGCTAATAATGAAAATTTCAGTCAGTTTAACCTGATCTCTTAGGTATGTCTAGACTTGGCCAAATCCATGAAGTTCAGAAATACTTGAGCTTGTTCCAGCACCAAACCCATTCTAGCTATAGGAGCAAGGAGCAATTTTTGAGCAAGGAGTGATTTTCAGGGTAGATTAACTCTTTCAGATCTTAGCGTGAGACTCTAAATCCCAAAACATCCTGGGCAACTCTGCAAAATCCTATGGCATGCCAACAAGATATACCCACAATGTTCCTGTGCTTTGGTGCTAGGGGTATTTGCTTTGTGTCTTATCAGTAAGCTTTCATTTGTCAGTTACAGGAAACACTTTGTGAACTGAGTGAAACTAGGATTTTTCCACCACACTTATTTTATAGATCACTAATCATAATCTGATACAGCAGAAGCCAGAAGTCTGGTAATTTCTGTTAGGCTTTTGTGCTGCTTTGTGTTCAGTAACTCACATTACCTTTGAGAAACTAGCTTTGAAAACAATACCCAGTTTGCAGAAGCTGTTACCAAAAAAACGCAGCTAGCAGATATATAGTCTTTAAAACATACTCTCCAAATATCTCTGCATTTTCTAAACTTCCCTCAAGATTTTTACGTTATGGTCCATTTATAATCTAGAAACAAAATAAGAAGTTTCAAAAAGATAAGTAAATCAATGTCTTTTATTAGAATTCCAGATTACGATCTGTGCTCTTGCAGATGTGTGTGTTAGAAAGGAAACATTTCGTCCCTCCTCGCCCAACACCTCCTCCCACAGCTAAAAAACGTCAGCTTCACTTCATCTACTGTTGTAACTAAAATGCACACCTTGCCTCTACAGCAAATACCTGCATACAGACATCAAGGGCCCTTGCTGGTAAGAAGTTGCAGACATTTGTATGTTTTAGAAAGAACTAATTCTTCTGATGATGAACAGATTAGTACTGGATGTCCTAAACCTACCACTCAACAACCGTAACACACAATCTCACAAAGCCCTTTTGAAACTCAGGAAGAGAAAAGCATGACTACAAAGACAGACAGAAAGTGAAAGAATGTAAGAAAAACAGTTACTAGTGTCATTTGTAAGAGAGTCATTGTGGAACTCCCCAGTATAAGGAAATCCTGAATTTAAGAAAGTGAACCTCTTAAAGCACATTCAGCACGTTCTTGGACACTCATTGTATATCATCGTTCATCACTGGAAAATATGGTCTGATGTGCAAGCAATAAAACATTGACCAAAATCCTGTAAAATAAAGACTTGTTTCAACATGAGAACTTTTTTATGGTACTGCTTGAGCAAATTTTAGCCCACTTCTGAACAGACTCATTATTTATCCAAAGGGTTGCCTTTTGCCCGAGCGCTGGACCACACTGTGAAGGGTTCTCTTTGCAGGGGAGGTCCTCACAATGCTCCTCCCATGTCTTTCCAGTGTGCCTTGCCTCCATCTCTCAGCCACCTTATTCCTCCTCTGTGACATGCAGAGTCACAGGGCTGCAACCTTATGTTCTGTTTCATATGCTTCTCAGCTAAAAAGCAGGCAGTAAGGGGTTAAGCTGAAAGCACCAAGCTGCTGCCTCCCTGCTGAAAGATTGATTTGATCATTCTTCAGGGATTCCCTCTTGTATGAGTCACTACACAGACTGACTCCCCACGCAAGGAGGCCAGGATAATGCCATTCCTCTAGAGACCAGAACAGCTGAGGGCTAGCCCTGAAGATGGAGAGCTCGGGACCTGTGCTTGGAAAAGCCTTCAGCGGACCACAATGCACTCAGCAGACTAAAAGAAATTATTAAGACAGAAAGGAGGAGAAAAAGAGCAAACAGAAAGAGTTTTCAAACTCTGCATTAACCAGTTAAGTATGCAGACTAGCACGAATTAGATGAGCTTCCAGAGACTGCCTCCTGGTTTGGGGACTCTGCCTGAGTGGGGACTGAAGACATGAGCTCATGCAGTATAATGTTTAAATTTTATATAAAAGATATGTTCTCTTCATGAGTGCAGTGATTCCTATGATCTATTACTTTGTAGTAGCTGTGTTTGGCTGCTACCCACTAGGAACGTGATTAACATTTCGAAATCAAAAACAAAAGCAGCAAAACTAATGAATGTCTCCAGCTAATCACAGAAGTTCATAACTAGCTTTCTAAGAGAAAAAGAAACTATGCTGGTGTTCCAGTTCTTGACCTACTTTAATAGATGTTCAATAGCTGAAAGGAAAAGAAACACTGTGCTGATTTACAAAACTGAAGGTTGCTAATGCTTGTTCATTTGACATTAAATACCCTGCTCAAAAATGGAGCTGGAGCAGTCTGCCACTAAGACAGCGATGCATCGTGCTTGGTTGCTTTTAATGCACTGAGCTGTGTTTGCCAGTGTAGCCCATAACTCATCACAGAAGCCCTAGAAATTGCTCAGCCTGGATCAGCCAGCAACTTAGATTTTTGTGTGTCATTCCTAGTGGCACAACTGCAGCTCCTGCAGATGCTGAACACTTGACTTTGAAGGCTCAGCCCCTGCATTGTACCTCCATGAGTCAGTATTGCCCTGCAACTGCAACAAATCTACCATTAGACTACTAAAACCAGGCAGGCCAGTTTCAAACTAGACCTTTCAATACTGGCTTAATGATTTTGATTACTCTTCAGTGATAGCAGCTCACTGACTGACTTCTGGTCCATCCTGTCAACCCATATACCCAAGAGTTTTTCAGGGTGACAGGCAAGTCTTTTCGACCACCTTCTTCCTCATCAGTACACACAGTGTGTGCAGCGGCACACCCCATCTTTTTCACAATGTTAAAAAAAATGTCATTTATATAAATTGTTTTCTATCTTTATGCTGTCTTTGGGCAGCTTCAAATTCCTTTTGCTCAGGGGAGGTATCTGTCTGGTTAAGAAGTACAAGGCTGGCTCTATTTTGCATTTTTGTAATTTTAAACTATAGAGTGAACATCTGCATTTGGTGTACTTAGTCTTAAGGGAGACAGTGTCCAAATCCACACCATGCTACTGAGCAGCATCACCATCATAATCCTTTGGGATGCAATACTTTAAAATTTCTTCAACTTAATAAAGGAAGAGGAGAGAAAGTACATCTGAAGGAAAGCACACATTAACATGGTTTCCTTCCTGTAATGAGACAGATCGAGGACTTTGCTCCTGACATGTCACACTAACCCACTTCTGTGCAGCAAAGGAAGTTTAAATATAAAATTGACAGTCACATTCTTCCCTCCGCTCATGCCATGCAGAGCAGAGTTCAGATAATTTTAATTGCAATACCACCTTCTTTCCTTTTTTTGTTTGAACTTCATATGAAACAAAACCAGTGTTCTGCTAATCTCAAAGCCACAGCCCAACCGTGTAGTACTTGGGGGTCACAGGAACGTTGCTGACTGGCTCTCGGTCACCTGTGCACCCTGTGCACTTATGGTGACTGAAACCCCACCAAACCTGGACTCTGCTGGTGAACCTCAGCGAATTCTTCTGCTCCTTCTCTGAGCTCACTGAGCCCAAAGACTCAGATGCCTTTGCCTCCATAACCTCCCCTGCTCACCTTGGCATCCCTTTCTGCTTCCTGCGCTGCTGGTGGGGGCCATGGGGAGGAGAATTGTCTGGGAACCTCATGAAAATGAAGGGTTAAATGGGCTCAGTGTCAAAGCCAATGCTGGCGGCCTGAGGAGCTCCCAAGACTGTTTAAAGTTCAGGGGGGTTTCATCTGGCAGCTGAGGAATCCATGGGTTGTGCCAGCGCCACGGAAACACTTTCCAAAACAAGACTCAAAACTACCCATAACGATCTCATTTCAGAGCCTGACTTTGACTCACAGCTCTACTCCTACCACCTTTTCCCACGGGGGGCATTTGTGTTATGCACTTTCACCCTGTGACCTACTGCTCCTGCACACATCCCACCACTTGTGCAGACACCTCCTGCTCCAGCCCCAGCTCCCACCCCATGATGCTTGCCCTGCTTCAGCCTGGCCTGGAACCCTTTCCCAGGAGGAACAACCCCGACACCAATGCACTGCCAGAAGCAGTGCTGGGTGAGGGAGTGTCAGTTGTGTCCAGCCCCCCTCCAGTCCTCAAAGACAGAAACACCCTTCAAATGAATGCATGTGCACTGCAAGCCCTTCTCAGACAGCAGCTTGTCAATGCCACCAGTCTTGAATGCCACAGAAGGAAACACAGGTACGTACACACACTCCACCACCAACAGCACCGCTCCCTCTTCCATGTATTACAGAGATTTAGCATGATGTACCATCTTGAAGGTTTTATGGGGACATGCCATTAGAGGCTTCGAACTCCTTTCACAGATCTTACAAAACCAAATGCCAAACGTTGACTTTCAATGTCACTATTGTCTACCTGTAACTACACCTGCCATAGTGTGAAACCTCAGCATAAGGCACTGCTCGGATTGCTTTCACAGCTTTGCCCTGTGACATGGAAAACATATTATGTGCAGAAGAAAATGTCATTACCATATTTATGCTTTCATAATTTGGCAGAGATTTTAAAACTGAGGAAAAAAGGCAGACTGGAGTCCAGATTGAAAAGACATACCTGGTGCTTTCTCCACAAAGATGACTTTGGAATCTTGCAGAAAGTTATGGCCAGTCAGTATCATTTTTTTCCCTCCAATAACAGGAAAGCTGTCTGTACTTTGCTTCTCCACCAGAGGCAGTTCTTGGGCAGATCTCTGAGCTGGAGAGTTATAAAGGAGATTTAAAAAAACAGTAAAAAAGGAAACACAATCACGCACACACACACAAACAAGTAAATATGGCATTATTAAGTAACCTAATGCCTACCCTCATAAGATAAACTCACTTTGATATAGAAACAAAGAAAGGTCAGAAAGTTTGCAGGAAATACGGGTGGTTTTCAAATGTCTTGATCGTAAACAATAGGGTTATCAAACATAGCAGTACAGATTCAAAAGGCTCACAAAGGTGTTTTAAAACTTATCTTCATCTGTACTATATCAAAAAGTGCATTTTTAATGAAATTCCTTTCTTTCAAATAATCTTATGTTATCTATAATATATGTACCATGTGTTTGTAAGAAACATGTGACAAGATAGACTGTCCATGTCCAAAATGTGCTTCAGTCACTATACTATTTGTCAATTCTGCAAACTGTCTTGCAGCAGCAGCAGCAGCCATGGGTATCACAGTCTGGAAGAAGCTCACAGTTTAGAGAGCATATTTCCATCGGAACTTGAGCGCCAAAGCACACGTGGATCCATGCAAACAGGATCCGGTATTCTCGTGGCACATATTTTATCCCCCCCAACTGGGACACAGCGTGAGCATGGCTGTGCTTCAAGGAATGAGGTGACATTTTATCCAGATTACATGGTTCCTCCTGGTGTCACATGCACTAAGAGATGCATGAAGTTTTTGACCTCAGCTTGTTCCACATTCTGCACTGGAAATAACACTAGCCCTTATTTATTATCCTGTTTTCCACTCCTCCAGTAGGAATGTATCATGCTTTTGCTCATTACACAATCCTCAGAACTGCAGTTCACTGATACAAATCCAACCTTGATATTTAGTGTCTTCCCGAGCTTGGCACCCTTGCACAGACCAGCCCAGGATGTATTCAGTTTGTGCATTATCCTGCTATATAGCAACTGAAAAGCTCTCATCAACTTCAACAGGACCAAGATGAAACCATGACTCATCACATATTATTGCTTTGCCTGTTAGCCTAGAACTTGCCCCTGAATAAGAAACAAAGGGGAAATTATTCATTTCATATATATCCTGGACGTAAGACAGGGCTTTCTGCCAGTCTACCTGATAAGAAATATACCTTCCTATTCTTATACCTATATATTCCTATATATAAGAAGGCTCCGATATTCTTCATAAATAACTAGGCTTATATTAATATAAGTCCCTTCCCATTGCCAATGCTCATTTGTTTATCTAAACTAATTTCAGTGAAGGAGAGAAGCTATCACTGCTCGTCTAGTAGCACTATCCTTTCCCATGATTTTTGCTTCTCTTGCAGACTCGGACTACCAGTGGGGCAGTGGTGCTACCCCAAGCAAAAGGAAGGAATACTGTCACTGATCTAAAAGTATGTCACCAATGCCACTGCTTTTGCAAGAGGAATGCACAGTTCCTCTTCCCAGCAGCCTCACTATTAATGACACATGTCTCCAAGAGATCAAATACTGCCAGACATGTTGTGTGGGACTGTAGCCTGGCAATGATGTGTGGACAAGTGCAGACACAACCTTCTAGCATGTGTGGGGATAGGGATGGTCAAGCTTTCCTTCCTATGCTCTCTGCTCTCCCACCCAGAGCTCACCCCCAACATACCTGCCAGATGCTAAGTCAATCCCTACCCTGTTTGCATCAGAAATATCCACTTTATGTAATCCAACAAAACCTTAAAAGCCTGTTTCAGTCCATCCAGCTGAACAAATCAGCATTAGGACCTGGACTGAAATTCAGTATTCACCACTTCTGCTGAAGTGTTAAAGCTGCACAAAGCAAATAGGTTTTGTTTTGTGTGTGGGAGGCTGACAAGGCTTATGGAGCAAGAATGATCTAGGTGTCTTTGGAGAGTGCTCCAGTTCATCTGATGAAAAGCAGTCTGCTCAATCAAAGAGACCCCAGCATGGAAACCTTGTTTCTGGAGGTTTTCTAAAGCCGCAAGCAGTTTGTACCGGTGTGTCAGCTTTACTATACTGCTAACTCCTCATCAAAGGGGTTGGGGTTTCATTTGCTGGTTTTTGCTTTATGATGGAGAGACAAGAGAATTGATAGGACATGGTGGCTATTTTCCAAACCTCCTACAGCAGTTGCCTATGTGACAAGGAGTCACCAAAAACAAAAAAAAAAAAAGAGCTTTGTCATTTCTAGATCTACTATTAGTTAAAGTGTCCTCTACTTCAGGTTTAAGTGCATCGTTTCCTATAAAAATCAATACACAAAGCTATGCTTTTTGTTCTAAGACACATGTATTTGCTCTTCAACAGAAATCATGTGCTTTTGAAAAGAAAATTCAGCTTAACTGACTAGACAGGTAAAGAAAAATCAATGTATAGAATGCCAGTGGACCAAGACAGCATGTGGGGTGGCACAATGCCAAGAACAAGGATGTTTGTTGCTACTTACAGCACTCAATGGGGTTGGAGGCTACTTGCAAGGAGAGTGTCCTGCCATTGGCTTGTGGAATATGAACCCTGAAGACAAGCCGCACGCGCGTGTTCTTCCGACCAATATCTGTCTCTCCCTTGCGCAGCTCAATGTCCGAGTTTCTGAGCTTTAATATCCCAGCACAGTCAATGCTACCCAAGAAGAAACATAGAGCAATTAATTTCATTTCAAGCAGACTTCAGGAAGATACAAACCTGCAGTATCTTCCCTCTCTCATATATTCTTAAAATCTGAGTCAGGCATGATCAAAGGGCCAGGCTGAAAACATCAGACTTTGTTAAGTCTAGTTGTTACATCCACAGGTATCTAAGTTGTGGCTATCTGTAGTAAAAAGTAGCGGCTGCTGTTAGGCACATGAATTTTGGATATTACTTCAGCTCCCAGAGAAAGAAAATAAAAAAGATTCTTCCTTCCTAACACATCCTGTAAGAATGGAGTTTACAGATTAACCAAAGCCCAAAGAAACAGCAAGACTAGAAAGTCAATGGGATGAGATGGAGGCACACAGAGTGTTCCTAACCTAAAACACAGGCTTACTTATCATTTCACTTGTTACAGCTAATCTGGAGAAAAATATGACATGATTTTTATTCTAGGGCAAAGTCCTGAAAATGCTTATTAATGAGCACACCTCTTTCCAAGGTCAGTTCTACTATCAGTTTGTTTGTATTTGAGTAAGTTGGAAATACTTCCATGCTGAGTGATGAGCTGAAGCTCTGCTTGAAAAAAAACCTAACTCAGAGTCCCCTCTCCACACTAGGGGAAAAACATGCTTTTCATCAGCTAGAACTATTACTGTTTCTGACCTCTCTTGCCTTTCTTTTAACTTTGTTTTTTTCTGGATGAGTTTAGAAGTCAGGATTTTTGTCAATGCAAATTTCAGTAAAGTTCCCAGAACAAAAGATACATAAACATGCACACTGAAAAAACCCACTGCAAAAATACCTCTGCTTTGGCTGTGACTACAAAGCCTAAATGGCAATTTCTTCTGGGTACTGGTCTCTGGCATGCATTTTATTACACTGAATATGCATAGTTTAATTTTATTTTGCAAAGAGTTTAATTCCCCCTCCAGACCTTTGAAGCTCTGTTCTGAAGCAAACTGCAAACAAGAACTGTGGCAGCATGGTTTTGATCTGCATTTTTTCTAAAATATGCATTTCATAATAACAAGAAGGCCCTTGCTGATACAATCAAAGAAACTAATAAAAGTATGAGAGATTCTTATGGCAGGTAAGGCCGTAAGAATTATGGAATACTTGTACCGATGTCAAAATTCTACACAAAGATCCATGACATAGGGACTAAACAGTGTGCTTCTCAATATTCTCTCTCCCATAGCAACATTTGTAAAATAAAGAAAAAAATACTTAATGATAAGTAGTTCAGATCCAGTAAAGTCCAGAGGAGAAGCAGCATTTAAATTCAAGCTTGTAAAGTCATGGACATTAAAATCTAAAGTCAGTGGGAGTAACTAAATGTACAAAAGTTCAAACGTGCAGCTGAGCTTCAGGGTTTCACTGAATCAAGGCCTGAATACACAAAGTATGTGTGAGAAAAGTCCTTGGCTCCATATTTCAATTCATTGTTAGTGCTACATGAGGCTTTAGACTACTGACGTGTAAGGCGTACACATGCCAAAGCATTGTTTGTGGTTCTTGAGAGAGCTCTACTACGATCTGGCATGCATATCATGAAAATATTCAGCTTGGCTCCCAAACTGTGTAACTACCTTTATTCGAGGGAGAAAGATGATTGAACCAGCAATAAAGTTCCTAGGCAGCCAAAAATGTGATTCAAACTGGATAAATAAAAGGCCAAATATATATGGTGTGGATACAAATTAGTGAAATTTCAATAACCTCAATGGAGTTGTGCCAGCTTAGGACAACAGCAAATGAGGCCAATAATTCTGCAGGCTTGTCATGACTTTTAACGCAGTGCACTGGTAAGTCCTCAGGTCTTGAGTGATCACCCTAAGCCCAGCTGGCAATGCAGCTAAACACATTCTAGCTCCTCTTATTTACATGAGGTGCTCCAGGGCATGCTGTACATGACACTGCAAAGCAGCTTCTAATAACTACTGTGTGTGGAAGGACTTCAGGTGTCCAACACCATTTTTCACTTTGTTAAGGCGTGGAAAACTGTATGAATAACAAGGAGTGAAATTGTGATTTTAGTAAGCTCACTGCGATCTTCCCGTCGTATTCAATTTGATGGGGCCAGGATTTCTTGCTTGCCTTCTGTCTATCTGCCTACTTACCTTTCTATCTCCCTATATATGCATACAAAGGTGCATGTATCTATATATAAGTATGAATACATTCACATTTATACATGCACTGAGAGCTGTATATGCATTCAAGCACACACGAATTCCTCCCAAGGTGGACACTTCAGATAAGCATTAGGATCATTTCAGTGTGGGGGAAGACAACTCAGATAAGGGCTGGGAGCACCTGAACAAAGCGGGCAGAAAGGTTGGGATTAAACAATGTGGAGGCTTTCATGTCAGTCACACACACAGAGGGATATTGGAACCATTATATATTGAATCCTATAATGAAATATACCTGTGTGTAATGGACCTACAAGACCCTTACTATCATTCAGACTCCTACCAATTCAGAGCTCCTAAGACATCCCTGCCTGTTTTCCTGCATAGGACTCAACTTACCCCAGTTTAATAACTTCGATCTGTAAAATGAATCACCTTTACTTGTCTTCATAGTTCTAGAAACTTTGCTTCTAAACAGATGTAATAAAAAATACTGCTGATTTTTATTACGTAAGAAAATAAGAGGGGATTTATTAGTCTAAAAAAATACTCTAGGGTACTCGGAAATGCTAAGAGTTTCCTTTGACATCCAAAGATAAATTTTAATAGGCCCTGTTCCTTGTGCTAGTGCGCATAGGAGCAAGAGGTGTCATATTTAGAAACTAAATGCAGGAGCTGAGGTAGGAGATATTTACAGCTTGGTAACTGAGATACTTATTTTAAATGGCAAATAGGCGCATTGGCTGAAACTTTAGAATGAAAGCAATCAGTTGTCATAAATATTTGTGAACTTCTTTTAGTTGTTAAGCTGATTAGGGGCAATTTGTCCTGGCAAAGCTGTGAAAACCTGCTATTACTGAAAGAACTTTAAAACACAAATAAAAAATTATAGGAAAAAGAAAATTGTGTACAAAACCCCCTCAAAACAACACAGAAGAAACCAAGGGAGGCAACCAAGAAGAAACTGCTAGGAGTCAGGTATGGTGCCTGGGTCTTACATTGCTCTCATGTTGTTCTCTGGAAGAAGAGGAATTTCCAGGACTTTGGTGTTGGAAAGTATTGTTTCATGGCTGGTGGTGGAAACGGTCTTCCCAGTGATTCGATGAACCTGGTAGAAAGCATGGGGTCGCAGCAGGCGATCGTCTGCAGTCCCAATGAACAGCTGTAGCGTGAGCGGCTCGCTTTCTAAGTAACCATGCAGCTGGCAAGAGAACAGAAAACGCCCACTGAGCACTATGCACATAAACTGTTAGGAATCAATTAAATTTTTATAAGCAGGAGAGCCTAATTCAAGGAGAGAACTTGTGACAGGTGCTATGTGTTAAGTTCCCCCCTCCCATTTTTCCTGTAATGTAATATTGGTACAATAAAAAGGCACACTCAGAAAATGTCTCATTATCCTAAAGGACCTGAGGCACTTTAGATGGGGTGAGCTTGTGAGCATTCCTGCTACATCCACAGAACACTCTGCATTAATTCTGCTGTGGTGTTCAGCAAAAAACCACAATGAACTCAATGTTCCCTCCTGGTACTGAGGGTGGCAAGACCAACAGTGTTTGCAAGTGCAAAGGACACACAGCTCATCCATCCCTGAGCTTCCTGGGTCATACCTCATGTAGCAGCAGGCTGCTGCTCATGACATGTCCCCTCATTAACTGATTTTTATGCTGGTAAATACCTCCTGGGACAGTGTGGAGACAGATCACATATACACAACTAGTAGCTCACCATGTGTGTCAAATTCTTGTTATAATCGCACAAAAATCTCATTGAAGCTACTGGGCCTGACTTGAACCTCATCCATGTTACAGTGACCACGATGATGACAACAAGAGTTATTTCTGCCACAGGCTGGGGAGAGAGCAGTAGCAAAGTCTGACCTCATCCCCATGATCTTTTGAAGAAGCTGCTCTTCACACTGCTGCAAAGGAGACCATGGGTGGAGCTCTCTGGGGACAGCTCCAACCTCTGCTTAACACTACTGCCTGAGTTGGGGAAATGAGTCTTACAAATACAGTTATCCTGCAGTAGTTAGCTACAAAGCCTCATCCCAGGGGAAGGGAAGGGAGGATCCAGCAACTATAGGAGAGGAGAGCCAGGGAACAGTGTCTGTCCTTGGAGATGCACCATCAGAGAGTGAACCTGCTCACTGCATTTCAGGTTTAGTTTCCTCTGTGAACAGTTCACATGGATTTGGGCATGAGTTATACACTATTGCTGCACCATCACTAATCTGAGAGATCAAGATTAGACCACTGACCATAATTTGATGAGAAGCAACATGGTTGATGTATGGTGCATGCAAGTTCAAAGCTAAATAAAGCTGAAAGCAAGTGATGAAACCCACATCATATGTTGTTGGTATTTGTGTTTTGCTTGCTTTTACTCTCCTTAAATCTTATAAAGTAATTTGTGGCTTCATAGTAATTTAAAAACTATCTCTCCAGGGTGTTTAACCATTTGACAGCAAAAAAGTCACTTCTGCTCCTTGAGCACTGAAAGATTCTGGTGAATGCATATACAGGCACAAAGCCTTCCACTGCTATCAGACACGCTGATGGCAACAGGAATGCCTAAAGGCAATGTTTCAGATACCACAATGACCAATGCATGAGCAAGGAAGTACACAGACACATCTTCCATCACTAACTGGGTGTACTGCAGATTTTTCATCCTACACTTCGGTGAGAAGAGCAGGGAGAAAAACAGAAGTCATTTAATTTGTTTGATTTGGTGCAGCAGGTTTTACATCCTTACCTAAAGCACACGGATACTGGCAGGACGCAGGGGCAGGAAGAGGAGACTCATTTCCAGCACCAGAGTATTTTATCAGCTCTACATTGCTGAGACACCACACAAAGGCAGCTCAGTGCCTGGGGGTTGTGATATGATACTGGGGTGGGAGGGGAGGGGGTGTTTCAAACCAGCATTGTCAAATTGAAAACACATTAGAGGCAATTTGAAAATCTGTGGTATTGGCAAAACAGCGGAGAGAGAAAAGCAGAGCCAAGCATGCACGCTGCCTTCAGCAGGGTGCTGTGGGCTACAAGCCTCAGTTCAGCCCCACACAGACCACACGCCTCCTACAATCCTTGACATCAACACCAGCGCTACACTGCAAAAAGTGGGTTTTCTGGCTTTAACCCCCATAGGGTAATCACAGTTGGCAGGTGATCACAGGCAAGGTCCTTGCACAGGCGGCAGCACAGGGAAACCACTTTCCTACTCATCACCTCCCTGTCCCTCCACCTCACAGAGTGACCTGGATTCAGCCTGGGCTGATCTCAGCCTGCCTTGGCATCTCCAGACCCTCAGTGGCAAAGATGAGGTGATGGAGAAGACACAAGGTATCATGGGGTATTTTTGATCAAGAGAGGCATGCAGGTTTGCAGGGGAGGAAAGTAAGACAGTGTGACACACCAGACGATTAAATTTCTATGTATTAACAGCAGTCACTTCTCCAACTCGTCATGGACGGTGCTTTTTATGGAGAGTGTAAAATTAAAACAAACACATATTGAATTACAAGGCCGCTTAAAAAGTAAAAATAGACTAGCGAGTAACTCAAACCCCAATTCAGCAAAAGCAGAATCGCACACCGAGGTACCCATATGTTTTACTGAATCCAGGCAAAGGGGTAAATAAATGTTGGTCTTGCATTGGGTTCTGCTATTTCAGGCTTTATCTTTAAATCTGAACTCAGCTGCTGCTGTATATAACCTATTGCTGAGTCTCAGCTTGTGCTTTTCCCACAGGTTTCCTATCAGGAGGCAATAGAACAACCAAGTCCTCAGCTTTGCACACCTGCCCTTCCACGATTAGTGTTCACATGCTGGAAAATAAATAGTAAGATCTCAGATGCATGTTTTGCATTGCTTTTTAAGGGCTGTGATCTTCAAACTAAATTTATGTTTAGGTTTTTTTAAAGGCCTTGGCATACATACAAGGCCAGGTTGGACAGGGCTTTGAACAACCTGGTCTAGTGGAAGGTGTCCCTGCCCATGGCAGGGGGTTAGAACTGGATGAGCTTTATGTCCCTTCCAACTAAAACCAGTCCATGATTCTATGATACAGTTGTGCTGGGCTTTGCTTTGGATCCATTACGCACAGTTACTTACTCCCTGACAGCTACTTTTGCACTTGAAGACAAGTAGTGACTACAGCACTGAACAAACACAAGTTTTCAAGAGCTGGGAACTGTCAAAACATCTAGAAAGACTAATGCAGTCACTATACAGTGGCTTTTACCGCCCTCAAAACAGGAAAAATCCATGTTCATGTCACCTCAAGTTTTATGTTGTACTCTGCGGTAGGAGGTATCTGATTTCTGACATGCATTTCCCTTTCACTTTTACCCATTGCATCACATTATTTACTTTTATATTGTGTCACATAATCAGGTATGCCAACAGAAGAAAATGATGGAAGGAGTACCATTTAAAGGGGCACCTACTGGGCATGACTAATTTTAGAGTATGCACCAAGCCCATGATTTCTGTGACAGTGTTGAGATTTGGGAGTTCTCAGCATGCTGTAGGTGTCTGGAAAACATGCAGCATTTTGCTCACACTCAGCTGAAACATCAAGAATATTTTTTGGTTCCCTCAAAATATAGGAGAGTGGCATTGCTGTCCCATTGTTTAGCAAGACAGTGAGAGGTGCAGTGGAAGCAAAGCAGGGCTGTGGTACTCTAGGCTGTTGACTTATCAACAGGTAAGGGGAGTATTCAACAAGACATGTAAAATGGGACAGGGTGAAAGGGGAACTGAGTAGTTTTCTTGGTGAGGAAAGATCTTGCACATTTACATCCATGCATATTTTCCACGAATGCTCTGGAATACTGTACTCAGTATAATGATTCTGTTTCCTGGCGTGTGACATGGGATGCATGCGTCAGACACCCTATTTTTATCTTTTTCTCTGTGTAACACAGTCCGAAGTTCTCTTAATAACTCAGTGGCTGAGTATGGGTGACAACGGCTGCTCTTCACTACAGCCTTCATAATAAAGGATATGCCTTTCCTATCAAGCACTGCTTGGCTTGGCAATATGTAGATCCAAGTGGAAAGAGCTGCACTTTCTCCCCCTGCTGTGAAAGTTCAAAAGGATTTAGCTTCAAATAAGGATCAAGTACACAATATTTTTGAATGAATTTTCCTTCCCACCTTTATTGGTGAGGATACCGCAGTCACCTGATCCAGTACAAAGGAAAGATGCAGGCTAAACTTAAGTATGCAGTAAAGCCTCTGTGACCAGTGTTTTGGTTTTGAAATGAAAGTAGGTCATATTCTCTTGTTCTGACTGACCACTGACTACTGTGCTCTCCTTTTTGAGCAACACTGTTAAAAACACTTGAACTGGTCTCAAATGGCATTTGCATTTATATTGTCTGAAGTTGCTAAGATCAAAATCAGACTTAATTGTGGGCCTGTTTTACACTCCTCTAATTCTGTCAAACGCAATGCAGTCACTGGTAATTAACACCAGAACAGGACCGATCACAGTCAAGCTCTGTGTCACCTTACGTCATCTTACGCAAGTGCGAGGGAAAAACTGCACCGGCCGGCTGACTTCTCACCGCACCAAGCTTTCCCTGGGATTCCTGCACCTCTCCGTCATCGCTTTCACAACGCCCTCTTCCACCAACATGTCCTGATTCTCACCAGTAGATTCCTGTTCATGTCAGCACAGGGTGCCAAAGCAAATCTCAGCCTTTCCCTGGGGAGATGTGCTGCGCACCATGTACTGGGGCTGAATGATTTTGGGCATCCAGATGCTGCAGCACTGAACACCAGGCATCTTCTGCTCTGGTGAGACCACACCTGCAGTACTGCATCCAGCCCCAGAGTCTTCACTACAGTAAGAACATGGGCCTGATGGAGATGGTCCAGAGGAGGACCACAAAAATAATTAGAGGGATGGAGCACCTCCCCAATGAGGAAGTGCTGAGAGAGTTGGGCTTGTTCAGTCCGGAGAAGAGAAGGGTCTCTGAAGACCTTATGGTGGCCTTGTAGTACTTAAAAGGGGCCTGTAAGAAATATGGGGAGATACTTTTTAGCAGGGCCTGTTGTGATAGAACATGGGGTAACGGTTTTAAAGTAACAGAGGGGAGATTCAGGCTGGATGTGAGGAAGACATTTTTTACAATGAGGGTGGTAAAACACTGGCACAGGTTGCCTGGAGAGGTAGTGATGCCACCCCTGGAGACATTCAAGACCAGGATGGATGTGGTTCTCAGCAACCCAATCAAGCTGAAGATGTTGTTGCTCATTGCAGGGCAGTTGGATTAGATGCCCTAGAAGGTCCCTTCCAACCCAAAGTATTTTATGATTCCTCTGGTGGTCAGCAAAGCTTGAGGGAAACTGCTGTTTCACCCCTCACAGCCAATGTCCAGGTAGTATCTAATTCAGTCCCATGGCAACAATAGCCTGAGATTTATCACCGATTTGAGTATACATAGTCTGCCCAGATTCCAACTGTGTGCCTGATGCATATCTATGAAATCTAGCAGGCAGAATTAAACAGACTTAAGAAATGATGAGCAGAAGCAGGTGAGATGCTTTTAACAAGAGCATTAGGGGGAAAAAACCCCAAACTTCCCCAAAATTCCACTACAGTTATTGAATTTTGAGGAATTTTTGCAAACATCACATCCAGTAACTCAGACTGTTTCAGCATGAGTGGTTATTCTAGAATCTGCAAGGAAAACTTCTATTATTTAAGCCACAGCATTTATTTTAAGAAATGCAGCTGAAATATTCTGGGTGCTCCCTTCCAAGTACTTTATGCTTTTGGCCTGCCAAAGCATCTGTTGAAATGCTCAGAAAGCTACCTGTCATAACAAGGAGCCCTCTGTGCCTGGAGAGGCTCCTGGAGGCCACTGAAAGAATGGTCCTGTTCTGACAGAACATAGCAGCCAGGTACCACTCGTGCCATCAGGAAAAAAGGGAGCTACACCACCTAATAGCTTTTAAACGTACTTATTGGGAATTCCAGGAAAAGACTGAGAAACCTCTACAGCTGTGCATTCCTCCAGACTCTGACTCTGTAAATATGTTAAATGACCATAGTGGCTGATTTAGGGCTGAGCCAGTCCCAGTGCGTTCAGGACAGAGCTCCCACTAATAGCAAACTGGAGCACTACCACGGACTTAGTATTCATCCTCTAAACTCATCAGCAGCTTGTGCCTGAGACTCTGCAGGCTACTAGGGGCTGCATCCCTTGGTAATGTCCATGTCAGTGATGCACTTACAAGTGTGTGTGCCTGCTCTTTGTACGCTCAGTGCATAATAAAGAAAACAAGAAAACACACCCATTTATTACTCTAAAAATACTAACACCTACATTTTCTCACCCAAACATGTAACTATCTGTCCCATTTGCATTTCTAGAACTGTTCATGGAATAGCCTGAGTCAGTCTGGAAAGAATCATTAATGAGGCCAAACACCCAGTCTGGGGAAAGGGGGCTTCTTTCCCTTTTTTTCCTATCAGTGTTTTGCAATGTAATTCTAGTGCTTCCAAAAATGTCAAACAGGATAAAACCTATACAATAGTGAACTTTTTAAAGTTATTGCTTTTTGTCTCTTTAAGCCAGAGACTGGGGAGCTACACACCAAACAGCTTTACTACTAACTCTCTTAAGCAGTCAGTTTTTTTCTTGTTACAGTAACTGCTTAATGGTGAATGACAAATAGCCAAGTTTTAAAAATGTAACCAATACACAGACTCAAAAAGTAACATGAGTGCTCAGCATCCAGATTTATTACAAACAAATTGAAGATCAAACTATAAAGAAAGTGCACAGACATTCTGGGTATAGATTTTAGCTGTGAGCACCAAGCATGCATAAAAATATGGTCATCAATTTGATTTTTAACAAGAAGAATCTACTTTTAGTTCCCAGGTAGTGGCAGTAGGAGACATAAGCCACTGCATCATGGGTTTAAATGGGAAGGCGGAAAAGCTGGTCTTGTGGGCAATGACGGTCATGTGAAGTGAAGGCACCGGGAGAGTGATCAGGAGACCCAGGCATCTATCCTTGAGCACACTGCAAAGATCAGAGGCTGACCTTTGCCTCGGCAGCCACTGAACTTCCCTGCGTCCGTGCCCCTGGGCTGAAAATGCCCAAGGACCTGAAAATGCCCAAGGACCTGCTGCTGAAGGTTCAGGGAGCCTGCAACCTATGGCTCTGGGAAAAAAAAGGCACATAAAGAAACTGAGAAATCTGGAGAGGGACTTTTTACAAGGGTGTGTAGTGACAGCTCAAGGGAGAATGGATTTAAACTGACAGACTGGAGACTTAGATCAGATGTGAGGAAGTTCTTCCTGTGAGGGTGGTGAGGCCCTGGCACAGGTTGCCCAGAGAAGCTGTGGCTGCCCCATCCGTGGCAGTGTTCAAGGCCAGGCTGTACAGAGCTTTGAGCAACCTGGTCTAGTGGAAGGTGTCCTTGCCTATGGCAGGGGGTTGGAACTGGGTGAGCTTTAGGGTCCCTTCCAACCTAAACCATTCTGTGATTTTACAAAAAGTCTGCCCCCCATCACAAAGTTCCCTCATCCTATACCACTCCATTTGGCTCTGAATTCCTTTGCTAGGGGAGGCTTGAGGGTAAAACACACCTCAGGTGGGCTGAGATAGGGCACTGTAAAACCTCTCCACTCAGCCTCCTCTCTCAAACTGCATATTACAGAATCAGAATCACTAGGTTGGAAGGGACCTCAAGATCATCAAGTCAAACCCACGCGTGCATATTGACTAACGGTAGCTCAAATCACCAGACTTGTCTAAAGCACCCACCTCACTGCGGGGTCTTACAGCATCCCTATCTTTTTCCAGCTGTTTCTCTCATCCTTCAGCATCATGCTCTGCAGATGTAGATGTTTCAGCCACTGCCATACCACCCACATACACTCTGTGCTTTTTAGGTCTCTAGCCCAAAAGGATGGAAGCTTCTGCAGACTACAGTGTACCTAGGACTGACAGACAGATGCACATCATCCTGACCTGGTACCTCTTCACTTTGCCAGCAACCAGGCATGCAATAGTGGGTGTCAGCTTCTGGATGAGGTGCAAAGCTCAGCTCTAGACCACTTGTCAGTGAGGATTCAAAATGGAGGTGCTAAACTTGGGCCTGTACGATTCGTGAAAGCACAAACCAAAAAAAAATAGAAACATTCTATTCAAAACAGTAGAGCAGACTTCAGAATTAATAAATAAGTAACAGACAGATGGATAAATAAATCAATTCTGGAATAAGTAAAACTGAGCCAACCAACAACAGCAACAACAACAACAAAACATACAAAACCCCCACCGAAACCAACCAAACAAAACCCCAGAAAATAAAACACCTCTTTAGGAGCTGAGATGCCCCTCTGGCTGTGATAGCTTTTGCTAAATTCTATCTGACACAGTTAACAAAGAAAGTGTGCAATTTATGCCCTGTGCAACATAACATACATGCTACTTTAGTCCTTCACTTATTTCCAATAAAAATGTAACAGGAATTCCTGTGTTTTTCTGTGCTACTTTCAAGACTTCTTTTTCCTTTCTAGAACTAATTTTCCTTGGATTCACTCAAACTCTGTTTAAAGATCCAAATGCAGCCAGAGCTGGTCCACAAATAAAAATAAGATGGCTTGCTCCTGCAAAAGGCTAAATGTGGGCAGAGGGTGAGAGCTGGACAGGAGAAGGAGTGAATGGAAAACAGCAGGAGTGTGTTTTATGTGGCACTTTCCAGTGCTGCCACTTGGACTTTAACTTAACAGTGCAGCAAAAGAGCAGCTGTTCACATCATGATGAATAAAGATCTATGTAAAACTTCCAGCTGCAAATATGCTGTGAGGAATTATTAATCTTAATGTAATAGAGATGCTGGACACTCAGTCATTGGCTCACAAGTAATTTCAGTTTCTATCCAGGGAAAAACAGCCTTCGTGGCTGCTGGCTCTCAGCATAGCCATGAAATCTCCTTGTCTAAACAGCCGCAAGATGCTGCTCCCTATTTCTAGGAAGGATTTTCCTCCCCAAAAATACACGTACCTAGAAAACAACCCAAGTCACACTCCTCGTAAAACTGTTAGTTTCACAAGAGGGATGGCCATCAGAAAAGGAGTTACTAACAGAACGAATTTGTAGGTCCTGGGCACCTTATTTGCTGGGACACAAAGAAATCATTGTTGCTCTTGTGCCACCTTTTACCATGAGGCCAAAGGGATGTCCTTCCCCTAATCCTGGTTGCCTCATCACACTCCCTAGCCTCACTTTCAGGCGACCAGAGGCAGCCAGCTGCCTCCGCACCATGGCCCATCTCTACAAGTGCATTCATGGGAACTTCCAAGATCTCCTTGCAGGACAGGGATGGGAAGAGTTGCTCCCCTATAGAGGGATGAGGATGGTACCCACACCAGGCAGTCTATTTAAATGAAGTTCTCCTCCTTGTGAACAGCCTTACGTTTCCCACAGGGGGGTCACCGCTGACCCTTGTGTGGTAAAACCACCTTTCCCCTGAATAGCTTGCCCTACAGCATAGCCACAATGGGTGACCTTTTGGGGCTCTCAACCCTAGCAGCCTGCATTTGGATGGGATCCTTAGCAGTATGAAGCTGAAGCATGGGAGGAATTTAAATTACTGTTGAGTAAATGGAGGCTGACAACAGAGAGAGGGGCTCTAGAAACTGCAGATTAACAGTCCAGGTCTGGATGTAAATCCAGTGCAATAGTGTGCTCCCTGAAAGTACCCAACCCCTCAACCTACTCAGTTTCTATTCAAACATTTGCCTTCAGCATCCGTAACAGCTTTCAGTTTGTGCAGTCATCCCACAGCCATGTAAGAGTTAAGAAAAAAGTCACAGCAGCACTGCAACAGGAATTTATTACATATTCTGAGGCAGATACCCTGGGCAAGCTTATACTTGTGATCCTGCCTTTCGTCATGCCGCTGACGCACTGCTCGCATCCAGCAAGCTCCTATTTGTGGGTGAGCACAGGCTGGCCCAGGATCCTCGGGTGTGTGTCAGGTGCCATCATCAGAACAAGGATGGGCACGATGCCCTCCCCATGCCCATCCCAGCAATGGCACAGCACCACTGCCAATGTCCATCGGCAACTTTCCCAAACTGAGACACCCCTGACCCCAAATGCTGCATTATCACTCGGTGGCTCACTACTGCGTGCGGACTCACTACTGCAGTAACTGCATGACTTTTAATTCCCACTCTTGTAAATTCAAGGGCAACAGAATGCCCAGCTACATCCAGGTGCGATGCTTTTGAGATGCTTTTCCTGCACATGAATATGAACACTGCTTCACACAGGACCAGTGCAACACAGATTCCAGGCAAAATTCCTCTGGGTTTCATAGCCACCATTTAGACAGTATTAGATCAGAAATGCTCTCTTTCCCCTTGAATTTTAACTCCTATCCAAATGACATTTATTTAAACTGCTACTGAAGACAGAAAGCTGTGGCTATGTTTAAAGGCTTTATCTCTGTAAATATTTGGAGAGCTATAAATACGGAGCTGTATTCATAACATGAATATTGGACTTACTGTTCTGTTGCCATGAAAATTACTATAAATACACTTCCAATTCTTAATTTCACTGATTTTTCTTTACCAAGAGCCCCTTTAAAAAGACAAAAAAAATTCTTATGTAGGACATCTTGCTATTTAATTAGCCATTGGTGTCAAAGGCCACATCACAGAGCAGGAACTGAAAACAAAATGATAGAGACAGACAAAGCACATAGGGCACTAGTATGCTATATAGCTGTGTATCCCAAGTGGGACTTATTATAATCAGACAGTCCATGAGTCACGCCCTGACTGATTTCTGTGTTTGGGAAAGGAGGGAATGGAAGGGAAGCCTGGCTGAGGGTCTGAAATAAACCTTCTTGCTTCTTCTGCAAGTCACATGAGTACCAATGGCTTGCAAATTTCACAGTACCTCTGTCTTTTGGTTTGCTTTTTTTTTTTTCTAATGTAGAAATGAATTAGAAGAAGAAAAGCATTTGAAGGCATTTTATAAGACTGCAGAGCAAGGATGGCATTGCCGCTGAAGGAGCAGCAAGCTAGGCACAGGGTGATCAAGTTCCCATCTCTAGCTCTGCCAGATAGTTTTTGCTTCATCACAGATACATGACTCGATTAGAGCAGAGAAAATTTCATAACAAGTTTTTACGTATTTCCAGCCTGCTCTATGTTTAATCAGTTTGTGCTTCAGTCTTCTTATAAAATAAAAGCCAGTAACTGTGCGATGTGGCTGGGTAACCCTTTCTTCACTATGGAAAATGCAGTGCTTCCCAGCCCTCTGGTTCCAATCCTCATGCGATTTACATCCACGTTCTTTGGGGAATCATAGAATTGCAGTATAGTTAGGGTTGGAACGGACCTTAAGATCATCTAGTTCCAACACCCAGATTAATGCTAATTAATGCAAGTCCCTTGATCTTCAGAGTCAGAACACGCTGTCTGCATGTGTGTGTTCCTCAGGACAAGTTTTGCTTCCATTTTTCAACACCCAAAAAGTGTTGTCATCACATGCGCAAGATTCATAAACATGCTATTTGTACCTCCTGTGTCAGAGCAGAAAAGGGCAGTGTTGTTTTGCCAAGTCACTACACACTTCTGGTCCTGCTTTCCCTCCACAAGCCACCTTTGATCCACCAGGCCCTACAGCTCTGATTACGCTGCAGTTTTATCTGAGAGTGTGCCTGCCATGGAAAGCATCTTAATGCAGCAATAAAAATAGGTCAGGTATATCTGATAGCTCGACTTCAAGCTTCTGACCTCCAAGACAGTTTGATTAACCTGTGAAATATCCAGAGAGCTTGCACGCCACACTCTAATTTGTTTGAGAACAATGGTGGTGCCACTGGTCGATGTCACTTGTTTTACCAAAATAAAACAGATGCAACAGAGCAGACACTAACCAAGGAGCATAACAGGCCATGGTGGCTAAAATCAACTGGAAGACCCACGATCTCCAACAGCAACTAAGTAAAATAAGCATGAAAGATTCTTAGATAAATTTGCTCAACATGTATGCACTATTTTCAATTAATTATTCTAAATATTGTCATGTTGAGTAACATTATTTAGCAACAGCTGTTGCACTAGAATTTCATCCAAATACTGACGAGCTAATATCACAACACCGTTTAAAGCCAAATAAAATGTTGCAAATATTAACGGCAGAACTTGCCAATAAAAACGTTATGGAATATCTTATCTGCTGCTGCTAATGAATGATGCTTGTGTAGCAAGATGTCAGTGCACCATGTGAGGAGGACACTGAGGGCAACACTTTCTCCTATGGGAGGTACAATGAGTACCAGTGACCAAGACCTGTGTTTTTACACCAAATCGAGACAGCATCTGTATCAACCTGCTGACTTCAAACACAAGAGTCTGGCATGAGTCAAGTCCCATGCCAGAGACAGGAATGCTGAAGTCTTAAAGGGCACTGCTCCTCCCCATCATACTCAAGCCCTACTTGGGTATCTAACCTAAGAAGTAAACCTTGGTCTGGGTGAACTGGTAAGATCTTAAAGCCTGATGGCCTCAGTTACACATAATTATACACAACACAACAAATCAAAAAGAAACAGGGAAAAGCCAGGTGATTCACACCTCCTAACTTTAACTCATGCAGGCTGGGCAACAACAGTGTCTAGTCACCTTGGCTTGTCAGCCAGCAAAATGAGACATGCACTCTGAAGGTGTGACTTACCTGAGCTGCTTCAGATGTTCACATCAGATTAATAGCTTCCCAAATGCTATACCGACAAGCTTCCCCCTGATTACAGAGAGAAACTAAGACAATTAGCTCAGCTGCAGGCATCTACGGGTAGCCAAATAAACCTAAAAGGTAGACTTGCCCCTGTAACCAGCTCAGCCCACAGTTCAAAGCATGAGTATTCCACAAACCCAGGGCAATGCTGCAAGAACAGCACACTGCACTTTGCCCAAAGAGCCACAGAGCAGTGCTTCTCCGAGAAGCCCCCCACTGTGGCAGAACCCACCAGAGGTGCCATGTTTTGCATTTCACTATCACACATGTTAGGCAGTCACCCACAGCTTTTCACAGCAGTGGCACAAGACCATCAACCTCAACCGTGGTACTTTGCATTTCTTTTCTCTCCCAGAGGGAAAGGTCAAAGTCAATTCCACCAGTGCATAACCTCAAGCTTCTCTACCCTCATTTTGCATGTCTGCTGTACCCTGGACCTAGAGTCAGCCCCAACCAAAGGTGGGCAGCCAGTGCTCATGGCTGGGAGATGGACACTTAATCAGCTCCACCCGCAGCCTCCCTCACTATGCCTGAAATGGGACTAAAATCCCTTCCCTCCCTCAGAAGAGGGCTGCAGCAAGAAGCAACTCACTCGAGTGCAATGATTGCAGCAAGCCACCCGGTCCAAGCCATACTCCAGACCTCAGCTCTGGACATTCTGGAGCAGTATGAGGTCCATGTTTGGTGGCATTTCTGTTGCTGTTGTTTCAAAATTGAGGAGCAATTCAAAATTGTGAGAAAAATACAATCCAAGCACTATTCCTGCTACTGTTAATTTCTGTATTAAGTTCAAACATGTACTACATTCTTTCCTAACACAAAAAGGGAAATGAGCATCCGCAAATAATTGGAGATATGAGAGGCTAAAGGTCAAATTTCATCACATTTTTCTTTATAAATAAATTACACTATTTTACTCCACACTGGAGGAACCAAAGAATACTTCTACTTCTCAGGTGGTTTTCCTAAAAACATCTGCTATTATGGCTAGACTTCTAGATTAACACTGCCCTGTGATTAGAGCAACTACCAGTGTAAAATCTACTTGGGCTGAGAGTTTCAGGGGCTTCAGAGCTGCAGAGCCTTAACCCAGTGCCAGCATTGCCACTGTATTCTGTTGCTCTTTGCAAAACCTCTTCAAACTTGCCTCCATTTCAACAGGGTCTCTCTCAGCCAGCGGTGGTGCTATGTCAGTTCACATATTTTAAGGTTTTCCTCACAACCGGGACGGATTAGAAAATGAGGCTTTGATGTGTTCAGGACATGTGCTTGGGATTACTTGTGTACCTAGATGCTAGCACATGTGCCTGCAAGTTGTGATCTAAATTTGTTTGTCTGTGGCAGTTCATGTTTGCAGCTATGGATGGAGTTTGTGTAAAATTCTATAACTACACTTTTTAGTCAATAATACTCTATAGCTTATATTCAGTAACAATATTTGAGTCTCTATTGAGGAATACTATATTACTACACAGTAAGAACTATAAGGCCTACATAATGAAAACAGCATCACTGCAAGAGAAGAAGAAATTAATTTGAAAGCCATCTGGAAAATTACTACAAGATTATTAAGAATTATTGATGAATAAATGCCATCTGTACTTTTTTTTTTAAAAAAAAAAGCTGCACATTTCAAGCCATTTTATGAATTCCTGCATATATGGGGAGAAAGATTTACATATTTTATGTAGCTTTTTTTAATTCCTCTTTGACAAGCACTATCTAGGTATTTTTATACATACAAACATGACTGCTCCATGCTGCATTGTGTTTCAACCAGACAAATACTCTCCATAGTACAGGAGGTGTTACAAGATCCTAATACAGAGTTCCATGCAGAACAGCACGATTTTGGGGGGTTTTGCCTTTTTTTCAACATGTGTTTTCTGTGGACTTCTCCAAGACTAAAATCCAAACTGACCCATATCAATTACACTCTGTCAGCGCTTCACAACTTTCAGACAAGCTACTCCTCTTCAAGTCAATGGGTTTTATGGCCAAGTCTAACCCTGCATGCTTTCCCAATTTTCTCTGGTGTTTTTCTCCTAGAAATGAAGGCACTCGGTACATATATAGCAGTGAGACTGTATCAAAAGCCACAGCAGGTGGAAAGTAATACAGCCCAGGGAAGTTTTTGTTTTTGACTCTCCTCACAACCAAAGCTATGCGCAAAGCACAATGAGGCACAGTAAATAAAGACATTTCACACAGACAAGCACGAAAATCTTCCAAAACAAAGAAAATTAAATTATCTTTCAACTAAAGAACACACTGCAGTGAAAGACTAAATGAGCGATTCTAATTAAAACCATGCTGTGAATCTCCTACTTTCCACCACAAAAAAAAATCAGCTAGTGTTTGTGCATGTATAGCCACCCTCTAAAACCAGTCAAGCAGCTTTCCAGCCAAACAATGCAAGACACAGCATCTCAAAACTACAAAACATATTGAAATTATTTCCATAGCAATCACAACAACAACATGCCAGGCCAGGATCTGCAGGGAGCAGGGGTGATGGTGGTAGCATAGCCATCTCCAGCACCCCGTGGCTCTATTCAGAGCACCATGGGCTGGTGCTCACTTTGGTAACAGCAGGTCTCATTCAAAACAGGTACTTGCATCCCCCTTCTCTGCCATGTGCTCATGACCAAAGCATTACACCCCAATGCACACATGCGGAAGAGCCATGGTGCTGGTAGTCTTGGCCCCAGGCAAGCACAGGCAGCCTTGTACAAGCCCTGCTCAAGCTTCTTAATCCTGACATGTTGCAGTCACCTTCGGCTCAGCTCTCTCTCCTTGCAGTGCTAAAGCAAGCAGTGGCATCAGTGAAGATGCTAAGAGGAGGACGAAAACTTGGGATTAACCCTTTGTGCCCAAGCTATGCCCAGGTTTCATGCACAGCTCAGCTCTGTGCAGCACTCCAGAAACAAAATGTCATCTCTCTTCCAACCTCTCCCTTCTAGCTCTTTATATGTCTGTATGGCCACAATGCACTGTGGGCTTCCTAAACACTAGCCACTGTCCTTTCACAGACCAAGAGCCAAGGAGAACATGCAGCTCATTAAGTACAGCAAATATGGGTATCCATGTCCTACACAGAACACACATGATATGCTGATACTGCTATTTTGATGCAGGCACAGGAATCAGCTAAATATAGCAGACTTCAGTGACCAGTCTAAATTACAGATCTAAATGACATGAAGAAAGGTACAGTTTGCTCAAAGAAAGAGGAAAGTAATGAGAGGATTTGGGATGGTGATGGGAAGCTTGGTGCTAATTACACCAAGACATCAGGAAAAGCTTCAGAGACACTGGGACTTCACACCCATTAGATATGGGCATGCATAATGGTGATGGGACAAAAAAAAAACCCATGCAATCATCCTAAGGGATCCCAAAATCAAAGGGACAGAAGGCAGAAGCAGAGGAAAGGAGGATCCAGTTAACAGCATTCATCTAAGAACCATCAGAAGGAAGCAGGAACACATGGGCAACCTGCGATCACCGCCCAGAGTGCATCAGATTTTTAAGATGGCAAACTTAACAGATCTCCTGAAAAGTTGCAATGAGGCCTGTAAGAGCAGAGCACAGATTCTGCTACTTGCTCCCCTTCTTCATGCTATTTTTGAGTAGTTGGCAGCCCCACATGCTCATGTGTGACACCCAATCTCTTACAACACCCGTGCAAGGCAGTGAGAGTGTCTTAATCCAGATTTTGCAGCTGAGTAACCTGAGAGACAGTAACTGACACAATAAATTGCCATTTGATCAATGTAACCTTGCTTGGTAGAAAACTTAAGCACACGTTCAGTATTTAGTCCCACTTTATGAAAATTTAAGGATGTATTTAAGTGCTTTTTTGCACTGTAGATCACTTTTCTCAATCTGTTTTACATTTTCCTCCTCACATTACACAGAACTGGACCAGCAATATTTTTACACAAGTAGGACTACAAATGGCAAGGGAAGAACTTTCTGATGAGGATGATAGGGTTTTTTGCCAGGATTCACACTTGGCAGTAACACCATTTTATCAGTGTCTCAAAGAGCAAAACTCATCGAGGGGGACTTTGGTGTCTGTAACTGAAGTGCCAAGGAACTCCCAAAAACATATTCACACTGTGCCTGCAAGTGTTGTTTACTGCTTTGAAACAGGGCTGCATTTGAAACCTAGGCAGCAGACTTTTAAATCCCAATGTACATAATGTACTTAATGTCTGCATGCAAACCAAAAGCAGGAGTTCCTCCACTTTATTGGGTACTGAAACATTAAAAACAGGTGTTTAAAAACTGTATTAAAAATCTGTCTGCAACCTGTATTATTTTTACCATGTGCAAGGAAATTGATCACTAGCCCGCTTCAACTGCTTCAGTGAAAATATGCAACTCCTGCTAAATTACTTCTTAAACATGCGGAGGGAGGAGAAAGTTTATTTGATTTCACTGCGCTTGACAGCATGCAACATATTTTACTTATGTGTATGTATACAGCAGATGCTGCTAAAGGATCATCTCCCTTTTGCGGCACGTATCAAAGAAGATCTCGAGCTATTCTTCACAAGGAAAGAAATGATAAACCCCGGCTCATAATGAAAGCTGCAACGTACTTCAAGAGAGCAACTGAGTAATTTGACACCATATTTTCCACTGATTCAGCCTGTTAGTTGGAACAATGACTGATTAAAATGGAAAATCTATACTATAACCACATATACCGGTATTCCAGATTACAAGGTATGTTACGGATGTAATTTTTTACTCTTCTTACTTATAAAGTATAAAACCAGAAATTATTCCAGTGGAGTTAGTGATGCGAAAGTGATCTGAAACACGAACTAACCGTAATATATCTTCGTACAGAATGCACGTAATATTCATGCTATGTATGTTTTATGCAACTTGGACTACTAAGAAGGGGGAAAAAAATGATCTGCCCTGAGATCTTACTTTTAGGAATAGAGGACAGATGTCTATTTGCCAAAGCAGACTTGTAAAAAATTAATCACCTGCCTCATGCAGGTTAGCAGTATTTGGCAGGTAGGTTAGCTCAACTCATAATGAAGCATCTGGCTTCTGCTAAAGCTGCATTTTAATTTTAACCATGTTTCATTTCAGCTTTTGGGTGCATGTCAACGTGCAATAATCTGACAAGTCTAGGGTGGATTTGCTGATGGGTAACTTTGCAGTAGGTCTTCTCAACTGCAACCAAAACGAAGTCAAATAACAACTGTGGTTCATGCCCAGACCACAGCCTCACATATGATCTGAACTTTCCTGTAAAGCCCTTTTGAACCCAGTCCTCAGCATATTACCCATCTTATTTTCTTGAAAACAGCTAAATTGACAGAGTCAACAAACGCCTTGGAGTGTGTTTCAATTAAACAGACTAAGCTCACTGACTTCAGGAGCACCTCAACACTGCTTGAATGTGGCTTGGTTTGGGGTTGGGTTCTTTTTGTAACTGAGGCCTGGCAATTTTAGGCAAGCAAATGCTCTACCAGTGTTGTATTTTTCCTCAGAAAAGCAGGTACCCATTTGGAGCACAGGGAGAGTGGAAGAAAAGGTGCCGAAGCTCAGAGAGGCCTGCAGAACTGCAGGATTCTGATTCTGTAACTCTCATCGCCCCTAAACGTTCCCCCTGAGGTATGTGTTTTCAGTGGAAGTGTGCTTCTACAACAAACTTACTGAGAAAATAAACACCGACAACAATTGTCCTTGAGAAAGAGCAAACACTGTGCAGATGCAGGGGCCACTTTTTAACATGAATAGATCAGCCATTAGAACAATTCCAAAAGACAAAATTCTATCAGAGCATGAATTAAGCAATTGCCAGTTTTTACAAGATGGCAATTTTTTAAGCTTTCAAATGTGCCAAAACCCTAAGGAATTTCACTGGCTGTTGTTACTTCTCACATCACTTAAGCTGAACTGTTTCTTCCTAGAGAACAGATCACACTATGGGTTCCTGAGTTCTAGCAGATCTTCTTAACAGAGAGTATAAAGGAAGGAACTGGGGACATTCAGCTCCATAAGTACATCTGCAGCAGCCTCACTAGCAGTACCGCAAATGCCTTTGCTGGGCTGGTGCAGCTTGTGCAGGTATTTTCCTAGCACATCACTGCAAAGAAATCTCCCATTTCAACTGCTGACTACATCAATTTTGTTGTTTCCATCTTCACTGAACATCATCCACTGACAAGATACTTCCCAGGTCCACAGATACACTTGCACTTTATTCAGTTACGTAGAAAAAAACAAGGAAAGGGGCATTTGTCTTACCTGGCTTGGAGGATAGAGGAATGGCAACTTCTAGAAAGAAAACTCAGAGACAGAGCAAGAGACATGGCATCTGCAACTTCTAGTGGGTGTGATGCATTATTAAGCAGGGGGCAAAAGGGATGGAAAGGACAAAAAAAGCATGGCAATCAAACAGCTGAGTCCTGATTCCTCCCTGGAGAGCAGTGATACACACTTCTGAGGTATGCTTCCAAAATAATGATGAATTGCCCTTTCAGACAATGTGCAGAAAAAATTCTGTCCACACTGCAAACAATTCACCAGGTACAGGTTGCAGCATGAGACCTGAGGACAAAGTAAATGAGGAATAAGTGAAAAAAAAAAGGCTTCTACATGTATGTTTTGTCTTTCTGGGTCTCGCAGAGACGTCCATCATGTTGTTTTAAGACACTCAGGATGCATGTGCTGCTGGTCACCAAAACCAGCCTAACAAGGGCAGCAAAAAGATGTCTTTGTGAGCAGTGGAGGAAATAAAGATGATTCCTTTACTTCCTTCCTAGGTCTAACCTAGATGGTCTTTGCCTTATCCACCACCACCAGAGGACAGCTAGAAGATGCCCTACAGAGTGAGAGCAATGTCACCAATTAACTACCTTGTCACAAAGGATGCAGCAGAAAGGAAACTGGGAGAGGCCAAGGAAAGGAAACGCTGGGAGCTAATACCAGCATCTCCTTTCCCAAGGGAACAGAGACAGCAACACTGGCAGAGTGGGAACACTTTCCACCCCTCTGTCCCTCAAGGCCACCACTAACTCCTGCTTTGCCAGCAGCCAGCAACTACAAAATGAAGGGGAAATTAGGGTGTTGGGCTAAACCCTTCAGGCTGGAAAGCCAGATTGAATATCTTGGCATCCTAACAGCCAGGATATGTACTGTGGCATCCATCAGGCTGAGCGTGGGAGAGGTATCCTTTTTAAAGGAGAGAAGAGTGCAATCCCCCAAGCGCTGGCTGGTGGAATATTAATTTTTCATTTGGAGAGGGCTGTTGCACCAAACAGCAGGGGCCTGTCCCCAGGACTGCTCATGGATCAGAGCTGAAGTTGCGTTTTCAGGGTCATGAAACCTTCACTGCCTGACAGCAGCACGCTTTCCAGAATGGCTCCCTTCTGGACCTGACCCTTCTCAGGGAGGCCATAAGCTACCTATATGACTGTGCTTGTGGAGCTACCCTGTGGGACCAACTTCATGTGAAATACCAAAACAGAGAAACTCCCCTTCCCAAAATACAATCTTCTAATGATGAAAAACTGTGATAAAAAGCTTTCAATGGGCTTTGTTCCATTTGTTGGATTTATAGAAGCAATAGCAGCCTTAAAACATCTGCCAAAACATTCTACTTTTCAGTTTTGATTATCTGTCTGCTAGTTTGAGGTTAGCTTTAACTATACAGATGCAAGAAGTGAGAAAGCCATTCAGCTTAGATTTATTCTTAAGAAGTACCGGCTGTCTAAAACAAGGCTATAAAATGTAGGCTCCCTGTCTGGTTTGTTGTATGGTTGAATGGCTTTGTGCTATTAATTGCAACCTGGCTAACAGGTGCTTGCCAATGTCTTAATATCCTCACCATAAGAAAGCATTATATTTCCATTTGGATAAAAGTATGACACTGTCAAAGAACTTAAGACCAGCACATAGAGGAAGCCCACTATAGCATGACAAGTTGAATCACTGCTTACTAACAAGAATATGCCCTTTTCTCATCTCTGACAGACCCAGAGAGGGAAGGGGAAAGCAGCTAACATGATTTTTACTGTATTAACTCCTCTTGGTCAGATGTTCATGAGCTGGACCCACCAGGGACTGTTTTCCTTCCAGTTCCCTTGACTCACCCAGCAATGGTGGCAGACGTTGTTTTAAGCAAACTCGCAGCACTGGGGGACCCCTACCAAGAAAAGTATTTATGCATGCACTCCACATATACGTGAAGTCCCAGACTATACACTTAAATTACCCACAGGCTCAGTCTTGCTGTGCAGCATCAGAGCACTGCTATGAAGGACTTGCCCCACTCTGTCTTGAAGAGTCGTCCTATCGGCTTCTTTACCTTTTCATCTCCCCCTGTCATCAATGGTGAACATCTCTTTCCAGTCTTTTCCTTTAAGCTCTTAATTTCTCTTTCCTTCCCATCTTGCCTTCTGTGTAACTGCACAATTCTATTACTTCACACTGTTTTAACTATTTGTGAAGCTGGGTGCATATGAAGTGCTGTATGTGAAGTTCTATATGAAGCTCTTATGTAAAACATAAAGCCCCAACCTGAACGCATTTGCAGCTTGCTGGACTGCCTGCTGCCCTCTGAAGTTACAATGGTTTGATCACAAGGCTTTCTATTCTCTGAGGTGTTTGCAAAAGTATTCATAGCTCTTGAGTCCAGAAGATGAGAAAAGAAAGGATTCCAATAGGTACCCACAGTGCCCAGCACCTGGATCTGGACTACTTGAGCTCATTATCCAAAAGCAACAAAACCAGCTGATTCATGGGAAGCAAATGATAACACGTGTTACCAGGGTGCACAAATAGCTAGAGGCATGCTGGTGCTTACTTGTGGTGATGTGGAGATGTACAAAAATACCGAGACAACAATTGCTTTAGAGAAGAGTTTGACCCTTGTTAGTCATAAGGGGGTTTTAAAATCCCAACATATGCCTCAAGGCCTTTGACAATCAGACCCAAAGTGCATACTTGAGATCTTGTCAAGAAATGACACAGCCAACTGTTGTGAGCAAGTCTCCTGGCACAGACAACACTTTGCCTATGTAAATCAGCAGACAAATCATTGTGTTTTGCCTGCAAAATGAGAGAGTTCCGACCATTCACCTGTTTAGAGGCTCAGATCAAATTATCTATCGGAGCACACATGCGACACAATCTCTTTACACCTTGCTGCAAAGTGATACTGTGAAAGGCAAAGCAGCATTCACTGTATCTTCAATATTAACTTATTTTTCCAGGAGGAAAACAAATTCTGACTAGTACCAGTTACCTAGATGAAAAAAAGAAAACCCCTACAACCTCTTTTCTTCCCTTTTCCTAACCAATTTATCTACCTCACATCAAGAGTGATCTTAAGAGAAAATTCCTGGCATATTTTGTGTTAAAAAAAAAAAAATGAGTAATAATCGTGACTTTTTAAAGTGCTTACTAGACTGTTCTGTGTATTTGACTACTTTCTTTCACCACTTAGTCCAGCCTTCTATGGGAGTACATCATACCCTTTAATTAAACGTTCTTAAGTATTTGGATTTTATCTCACACATATACCGCACCCTGCTTGTAAAAATTCCACCTCAGCCAGCCAAAGTGCTTGACATTTCCAAAGATGAGTTATTAATTAGGATATCTACAGACCATATATTTATAACCTGGTGCCATCCCTCCCCAGGGAGCCTAAACTTTTATCTGCCAGATTACTTACCTGTAGTTGAAAAAGAGCCATTGCTAGCTGGAATGCAACTCCTCACCAACACTCTCAAAATGAAGAATGAGAGATGGGTACAAATGGAGGACCTTTTTAAGGGTGTAAACCCCCTGAATTAAATTCACCTCACTTAAAATATGGCTTTAGCTATCCAACTCCATGAGTTTCCTAAAGTCCTGATTCGCTTCATCCTGCTTCATTCAGAGAAATCCTCACCCTAGTCAGAGGATTTCCAAACAGAGAGGTGCCAGAAGGATGCTTAGGGGTATGATTTTGCTCCCCATAGTGGTCGCAGGTTTCACCCTCACCTGGCAGGGCATGCAGCTTCTTAACACTCAATGCTGTCTGGAGCACTGGCCCCATTCTGACTCAGAGGCAGAAGTATCCTGGTCTGAAATTACCAAAGGCAACGACAACTCACAAAATACTTCTCCAAGCCAAGGGGTAAAAGCTGGTGCCAGCTGTGAGCTCACCAGCACCGCTCCCTGGCACCACTTGCTTGCCAATCTTCTGCAGCATTTTTAGCTCGCTAGGTGTGCCAGCTCATCCCACTCTCAATGGGAGTGAGCAATGGGTTTAGCAATCAAGACCAGCAATGGCTTGAGGCCGCCATGGCAGCCAAACACCCAAAGGGGCAAAGGCAAAATAAGAGAGAGAGGAGTACTACGTTACCAGCCTCGTCACCCCTCACAGGCAACCTAAGTGCTCAAAACTGTATTGTTCCTATGCGCAAGAAGGGAGAGCGCAGCCATCCCACAGAAGAAAATCCATAGGGAATTCTGCTGGCATGAAATACTCCTGGGAGGCAGCCTGCAGGAGCCTCCAGTGAGCAAGCCCCATGCAGATGATGGAAAGATCATAAAGATCGAGTGGCACCTTCCAGCACTGAGGTGGGGCAAGACTCTGCTGCTGCAGGCAGCTGTCAGTACCCACAGGTTTGTCCCTTCCACAGGTCAGCATAACCCCCTCCAGTAGCCTGCTACACTCAGCACTGTCTGCCCTTTCCCAGGGTCAGGTTTGGAAGAGGAGAGGAATCTTACACACGAGTGGCATTCAGCATATGCCTGGGTCCCAGTGCAAAGCTCTTCAGCTTTCCATGTGTCCCTCTCCAGCTCCAGAGAAAAGTCACCAGCCTGGAGGAGCCGCTAGAGCCAAGGAAAAATTAGCCTCCAGCCCTGGACTTGTGTCACACCCACAAGAGACTCCTGCCCTCCTACACCACTGCTCTCCTCGTCCAGCATGCTTGCCTTGGAAACCTTTGATTCTCAGACCTTCCACCTCCTACCAGAGGAGATGAAGCAGCAGCAAAGAAGCTAATGTTGCCTGGAACAAGGAGATAAACAGACTCCAGCTGCAGAGAAGGCAACCTCCTGGCAATTTTGCTGGAGAACCGTGCCATGAGCTGCGTATGATTTTTGGATTACTTCTCCTCTGCCTTAGCATGCCCTACAGATATGTGGAGGTATTAGTGTAAGAAAATCTGCTGGCTTAGGAAGCAGGATGCTGTAAGACAGGGTTTGAAATGGAGAAGGGAAGAAGAGATCTGCTCTTCATTTTCCTCTTGCTGAGGGTAAAAGGTAAGAGTTTTAACAAGCTCTCCCAAAGCAATGACATAGGAAAGACCTGACTGTCCACATGGGGCAAAAAAATGACACAACACAAAAGGGTAGCGGAAGAGGTCAGAACACTTTTATGACAGGTTTCCCTGAGTCAACACAATTGAAAACACTGAGAAATATTAGGGAGAAAAGCTTGGGCCAGAATCTCTCACCTGAAAAGACTCAGACACTGTTTGAGCTTACACCTGGGTGTGAACTTTGAAGCTTGGGCTTCTTTCTATGTCACACAGTAGACTGAATCAAACTTAGCTTAAACACCTGCGACATCTGGAAATATGTTGGTTCACAGGTGCATTTTACAGCTTTTGTCAGCCACTGATTCATAAGAAGTTACTCCCTAGATTTCCTCCTCCTCCTTTCATTTATTCGTAAGTACTCTCAGTTTTTAAGTTCTTTATTTGTAAGTACTTACTATTTCTTTTATTAAAAGTATTTTTAAGTACGCACTTTCTTTTTGGAAGTACTTTTTGTCCATTCATCCACCCATCTCTTGTCAAAGTCAGAAGATTTTAACTATTTCCTCAAATAGGTAACTCTGCCTGGGATGGCAACATCAACATGGAGAAGCTTTTTCTCATTCTTTTTGTTTCTGTTCTTTGGTTCTTTTGCAAGAAAAGGATGTTCAGGTTGTAATAAAAGGACTGAAAAATACATTAATCCTTATTAAACCGGTAGAGCCGATTGACAGGACTAGAACTGGCTGCTTCCTCCCCTTTCCCTTCATGCCTTTCCGCAGTTTCCTCTCCTCTTTTCTGACACTTGTTTGTGTTTGGAAGCAGCATGCTCAATCCCAACAGGGGATGAGAAGGGAAATGTCTGGACACATTTAGTCCAATTAAATGTTGGCATCACATTCAGTCTTTCCAAAAAGCACGTAGGAAACTTTAAACACCAGGCTGGCCATTGTGAATTAATGCATCCCCATTTACATTTCCTTGCATCTGCCACAGAGTAGGTATGAACTGTTGGCCACAGTTCCCTCTTTAATATCGTTCACAAATGTTCTGCTAAAACCTTTAGTCTTTCAGCAGATGACTTCCATAATCCTATGTCACTGATGAGCTTTGGCAGAGCTGAAGAGAAAACTGTGTTTGCTGCTGACAACTCTCCTCACTTTGCTTTTTCAGCTGCCACAGGAGCACACAAACTCTGTAGCTGCATTCCCTGCCCACTGTCATCTCAGGCTCCTTCAAACGACATGTTTGCTAACAGGGTTTTACAGCAAATAAACAAACACACGTGAGCCCTGCGCGTGTGGCCTGTACATCATCTTGAGCCATCCGGATTTTCAACTTTTCTCTTACGGGAAAAGTTGTTGCATAAATCCAAGCAGCGCGAGCGTGGCAGCAGCGCCTGCCTCCTTCCCACAGATTGTGCCCTGACACCCATGGGTGCCATGGCATCCAGGCACTGATAAAACCTGCACTGTGCTGCACAGGGTGTCACCACCCTGACAAAAGGCACCGGACTGTTAACTTCTAGGTCAGAAAGAAGTAGCCAAGGAGGGACAGCACAGCTGTCTCTCTTCCACTACATTTTTGTTTTAAACAACTAAATCTTGTTCTTCCCACTCCTGAGAAAAGGCCTTTAAAAATGAATGAGACTAGTCATATAAATGAATTAAGGGTCAGTTTACAGCATTATTGAATTAAAATGCTTTCTATACAGTAACTGAAGAGCTGAGTAGGATTCATGAAACTAGATTCAGACCTCAGATGCTTTCCAGAGTGGCTGGAAGGGTTTACAGAACTAAACAGAAGAAACTCAAAAAGCCTCACTTCCCTCAGTATTCACTGCAACATCCAAACCAGCAACATACTTCCACATTGCTGCTACAGCTCTGCCCTCCAACATGCGTTCACAGCTCTGATTAGATCCAACTGCAAGTTAAGGACTAAATGTACTGAGGCACGTCCCCAGCTGATTTCAGTATAAACTGCATGTCTGGAATCTGCCTGCACAGACAGGTCCATGGTCACTGCTTGCCAGCTGAACACTTGCTTAGTTGTACATGGACACAGCAGCAATCTGCGTGCATCATATTCACATTGCTAAGAGCAACTGGCTGCTCTTGCCTTGTTTCTAATAAAGGCTTGGTCCATCCGGTTTTAAATATGCACCAAGGCACACTCACGCACAGTCAATCCCTGAGGACAGGCAAAATCTCCTTTTGAGTTTCGGAGAAGAAAGGGTGCTCACCACAGAGCGCTGAGATAAACAGCCTGTGCTGCTCGTTACACATTTTGGTACCTGCACAATAGGGTGGCCCCCCGCAGATGCCTTCACAGCCCCTCGACTGCCTTCTGTCTCATAATGAGCTCGGTGGTGGGATTTCGGCTGCACTTCAATACGCAGTTCATAAGGTCCTGAGTGAGATGGCAGCTGCCAATCAAGGGCAGGCAGGGATGGGCTACAAAGGAAAGGAAAACACATTAAAAATTAACATCAAGTACACTATCACAAACCACATGCATCCAGTGCTACTGCTTTGCAGACCATGTTTCACAGTTCATCCTTCACCATCTTACATTTAAGATTTCATCAATGTGGATAATGCCATGACATAAGTAATTTAGAAGCTAACGGCTATTTTATGAAGATTTATGGGTTGAACACATTTGATGGCCCAGATGCTATCGAATTTGTAACCAAAATAGAAAAATGTTAAGACACAGATTACAAATACCTTAATAAATTGATTTGTGAACCAAAGAAAAAGGCAGGCAGAAAAGATGCAGAGGAATTTAAGGAACAGGATTTCTGCTGTGAAACTGAAAGCCAAACCAGCTCTGGAGGAGTTCTACGTTAATGGATCTAATGGATTTCAACAAATCTCCTCAGTTTACAGGTGGCGGCAAGAATTAAAAAAGCTATTTTCCAGCTTCCTTCCCAGCACAAAACACATCAGTCTCAAAGTGAAGCCAATCCCCTTCTGGTTCATGCACTACCAGGGAGGAAGCTCTGAAGTCAGAACTTGCTTACAAATCCAACTAATGAGGATTCACAAGCCTGAAGAAAATCTAGCTCATTCCTTCGGCCCAGTGTTGACTCTGCAATTAACTGATATATTAAGGACTCATTACCATCACACAAACAAGCAGGCCTGACAGCATGCGATAGTGGGGAAGTGTCATTCTTAGAAACCCACTTCCATTGTAAAACCACACCTGAAAACAGTCAGGAGAGCTCTAATGTAAGAAACACCAGGTTGATGCTTTGGGTTGAAAAAAGCGGAAGAAGGAACAAACAAGGACTGTAGAAACAGTAGGTCTGAGACAAATTTATTGATCTTAAAATCGAAGCAAAAAGCCTCACAATGAAAAGACAGATTTTATGTCTAGTGTATGTTCCTTACTTTGGTGGATTCTTCTCACCAGGTGTCCTTCAAAAGCCTTTCCAAGTAGTTAAATGGTACAACTGCAACATGCTACCCTGCCCTCTTACATCAAACTTTATTATCTCCCATCAACCTGGAGAACACAACCAGCAAGCTGAAAATAAGTATCTCTGACCCTTTGTTGTCACCACAACAGACCAGGGATACTTGCAGCATGCAGATGCAGAAGCTAAAGAGCTAATTAGCTCTCATCCAGGGTGCAAGGAGGCTGGCCACTGGGGATATACTGGTCCCACTCCTCACTGTATAGTCCTTGCACGGACAGCCTGAGCAGTGTGAATCATGGTTGAAATGAGCTGGCTGGGAGGGAAAGGATGCACATGAGCTTCCACACTGGATGAGTATATTACAAGCACATATTCAGCTGGAGAATTAATATTTTATTTTAATATCCCAGTGATCCACACACTAACCAAGCGCTCTTGCAGGTCCTCAGGTATTACAGCTCTCATATTCCCCAAAGCATCCTTGCTATCTCCCAGTGCAGGACAGAGACTTTAATCACTTGAACCAGAGGGGATTTTTGGTTTTGTTAAGTGCTTATCCAGCCCTTTATCACTGGCATATTTAACTCAACACTGTCAACTGCACGTGTGCATATGCACTGATGCAACTTCAGGTGGTGCCAAGTTTCTCTCCATTATCTTTCTTCACTGCTTATAAAGCTGAGCCATGTGATTTGAACACCTATAGACACACACTACATGCATTACAGGGGTCAGCTTGAGCCACTAAGTCCCAGCCCTGTGTGAGGACCAGGACCATCCTCACTCCCTGGGCACTGCTTGCTACCCCAGCACAGCTTGCTGGTGAGTCACAGGCTCCAAACTTCCAACTGCTCTGCTCTACTGTCCTCAGGACATGGAGCATCCTCAAAAATAACAGGGAAAGAGAAGAAAGTAGCCATATAGCTCCCAGCTCAGCCCAAATGTGAGCTCATCCAAAAGAAGGATGTTGTCTTTGTGAGGGCTCCCAGCTCCTGTGAACATCTGGATTCAGCAGGAGCCGGTGGGGCACTCTCTGCAGAGCCAAGACCCTGAATTTGGATGCAGTGCCCATTAAGCATGGGAGCCCCAGCCTTTGCTAGAGGCAGGAAGCTACGTTTTGAGCTCCTGTGAAAGCCTTTACCCCAAAATGGCCAGCACCCACCCAAGGGGCAAGGAGAAGCTATTCCGCTACTAGGCACAAGAAAGAGTGGAGGAATGGCCAAAGTAACTACAGGCAACCAGTCTATAGCCACTATTCCTTGTGTAGCATGTTAAGGTGCACACACTCTAGTCTGAAAAAGTCAAAGCAAAAAAAATCTGGATAAACCAAACTTGAATAATGATAAATGACAAAGAGCAGAGTGAAACAGCTGTGTCTCTCCTGGTGATGATCAGCACACATTTTTAAACAGATGTTTCTGGTTTTAAGTAAATTTTCACTTGATGGATCTCTTTTTTTTTTTTCCTGTGGACATAACATCTACCAGATTAGAAATTTTAAGAACTTCATTAAACGGGACAACTCTGACCAGCAGCAGGTAGCCCTCAAGTGAAGAGGGATTTTTTTTTTTTTAAGACACATGGGAGCAAGTAGCGGTTTCATAACCAATTATATCTCCTTAAAAAACAAAACCAACAAACCAAGCCAAAACCAAAGCAGAATTCTTTCAAATCATCACCTGAAAATACCAGTATAATTGAGTTGTAAAATTCAGGTTCTTAAAAAACGCCTGTAAATAAAAATACAGTTTGCTGTTAGCCTGCAATCTATCACTGAAATTCCAAAATACCACCTGCCCAATTATAAATTGACAATTAATGGCAGTTTTCCTGATAAAGGAAGCAGAGTGATGCATTTAACAGTGTCATGGGCTAGGGCTGTCAGAGCTATTTCCTATGTTAGGTTATCTTCATCATGCACTTAATTTCCTGCAGCTAAATGCGGTTAAAGGAAAAAATCACCAAGCAAATGATGTAGTGGTCAAATCTGGTTGATGCAAATAAGCCTTATCAATTTGAAAAGGCCCAAACTACCTCATCTAGCCAGCATCACACAGAGGGGAGCAGAGCCCCTCCACAGGGGTCAAGAAGAGAAATAAAAGGTCTTCAAACAGTCTTCCTATCAAATATACATTGGTGTATTTCCCTCAGATCAAATTTTCCACCAACTGAAAACCTGCCCCATTCCTTTCAACACCATAATAAATCTAACTGCAGTCCTCCTAAATGCTGTAATGAGGGTTGGTTGTTTAAAGGTGGGTTCACAAAACCTGGTGTTAGGCTATAGGAAATTCACTCAATGTAACTCCTCTGTCCTACGTAAATCAGATTACAAACCAGATGAATAGTGATTTATTTTGCATACACCAGATACACAATATGATTAAATCAAAAACAGATTATCCAGTCTGGCTGACTTCTGCTTTTAGCAGGAAGATTTATCAAGTTACCAAAAAAAAAAAAGAAAAAAAAAAAAAAAAAAAAGAAACAAAGCAGCACACAGGAATATAGACAGGGAGGAACCAAAGCCAAACATTTCTACTAAACTTTGCATAGGTGTTTAAGCCCCATTTTCACATNAAAAGAAAAAAAAAAGAAAAAGAAAGATACTAAGCAGCACACTGGAATATAGACAGGGAGGAACCAAAGCCAAACATTTCTACTAAACTTTGCATAGGTGTTTAAGCCCCATTTTCACATAACTGCTATGCATTTGGGAATTAAACTACCGTTACACTTTCTAAGCTACTAGATGCACAAGGCCACTTGAAAAAGAGATTTGCAAACATCTTTGTCCTTAACTAGGCTACTGTACTGCCAGTCTCACACAGGGCCTAACCCTCCTCATTGGCCAGCTACCACAGCATGCGGTCATCTACCCCAGCTAGCTGCCTGCTAGGAGCATAAGCCACTGCCTGGCAGAGCAGGATGGCAATGTGCTTCAGCACCAAAAGTAAAGCAAGTGACTTAGAAGGAGTGTGGCTGAGACTGGGTGCCCTGCACTAAACTTTTTTCTATGCAGGAGTGTTCCTTTAGAAACAAAAACACAAACTAGAGAAACCACAGGGCTGCTGAAACTTTTACCAGGCTGCTAGCTTGCCCCTGCTCTGACTGTGCACCAAATGAAAATACGGTTCTAATTTATTATTTATTACCCATGTCTCACATTGAAGTGGACAGCTGATAAAGATCCTTGTGTGATTTATGGAAGAGTAAGAAAACAACGATGATGCCTATATGCCCACCAACTTGACAGTGGTCAATAAAAAACGGACCTGCTTTATATTTCACCTATGAGTTAATGTGGAGAGATTTTGCTCTCTCTTTTCCTTTTTTCAATTTCCTGTATGACAAGTGAGCAATCTGGCTGCGAGCTGTTAAAATAGATGCTGCGTCCCACCCCAGACTTGGCTGCATTTTGCTGGCATGCCGAGCAAGTAGCTCCTCCGTGGAGTGCATGCAGCGCACTGGAATTCCTCACGCTGAAGTCCTGAAAACACGAGTCGTCATCATACTCCCAGATAATACTTAACAACACTGTCCTGAAACTGCACATTCAGAGATCGATTTGCATGGGAAATTCTGCATTTGTTAGCTTAGAGAGAGAACAAGGAACTACTGCTGTGGGAATGGAGATAACAAGCAGTTGGCATCGAGTCTCTGCTCATTCTGAATTTAGAATCACAGGGTGCTAAAACGAGCTGGTGAAGGCAGACCATTAATAAGATGTTCACAAGGGTGTATGAATGAACTGGAAAACAGGCAGGAGAAAGCGTGGGGAGGATTAAATCAATCAAACAAACAAACAAACAAATCAGTTTACTGAGACAGGCTCCCAGGCAGTCTTCAGCCTTATGGTACAGCAACCTAACGTAATCAAAAGCCACTGCTACGTGGTGGCAAACCAAACCAAACCTGCATCTAAATATCCAGCATAAATATACAGCAGAAGAGAGAAAAAGGTTAGAGGCATTGCAGACTCTTCCTCCTCCACTCCCTGTGCCCCTCAACACTAACAAGCCCCAGGAGATGGTCACTGACACACAGCCACAAGTCCCCATTTCACTGGGTCTTGCTCAGACAGTCCTGCCTTTGCTTTGTCTGAGGAACTTCCTCTGGCTTGCCATAAACACGCCATGAGTGCACAGGTCAGCAAATCCGGTGCTGTTGAGCAGTGACTATCTCATTTTAAGATAGCTGGTACCTTTTTCCACCTTCAGAAAACCCCGATTTCTTGAGAAACTAACTTCTCCCAAGTAAGGCTCTCCTCTGTCTCACAATCTGGAACAAAACATATATTTAATTTAAAAAAAAAGGAAAAAAGAGGAAGAATTAAAAAGGCAACAAGAGCATCAGAGCATCTGGAAGGTCCAGAAATCAAAAGAAGGAAAAGATATGCCACATTTTAAAATCATAATTTTTAAGGAAATAATGTTTCAGAGCCTCAATGAACAATTTTTGCATGCTTGAGTTTAATACTGTCACAGCCACAAAAGTGGAATCCAAAAAATCCACAAAAAATAAACCAGCCCGTTGATGCAAGTAAAAGCCAAATGTGATTTCTGCAATGGGTAGGCAGGTATCCACCCATACATTCTCTGGCTGCAAACTACAGCCTCTATATGTAAAACTACATGACTCCTTGCCTGTGAGGTCAAGAACATACATGTATATTTTTGAGGTTGAAAGGACTGCAGCTTATGAAAATGTGGCTGTCGACAGTTTAAAAAACAGAAACTGTACAAGAATATACAGTAGGGAGCTTTCATAAGCACCTGGAACTGGGTGTCTATTCCTGGAAGCTCCTTTTGGTGTGGTAGACCTCACATATGCCGTATGCCTGACCAACAAACCCAATCATTTCTCTTCCTCCTTCTCCCAAAAAAGCACTACATTTAATGTAAACTCAAGTGTTACAGGCAAACACACTTCTTGATGACACCTGAAATAACTACAACGTGTTACTTTTCAATGAGTAAGGAAACATCTCCAGGAAATTTCAGGTTGTATTTAGTCAAATACAGTGGCTAAAGAGGAAGTCATAAAAAATGTGCATGCTACTCAGAAATCCTTCACTTTCGTGGGTGCCTATAGTTCTTGTTTTAATATAGGATGATTTGGGACATGCTAATGAGTGGGTAAAAGAAAAATATGGGATTTTAGTTTTGGAAATAGTCACTAATCCTGACCCCATACCAAGGGCTTCCATTTTATCTTTGACACTTTTGCCCATGGGAGATTCTGCATTAGACAGCACTAAGGAGCAATGGAGAAATATCACAGAAAGGAACACAACTGAGACAGCAACAGCTTGAGAAACACGGAGCATAATCTGCTCATACAATAACTACCTGGTAGAGTGCTTCTTTTTGAACTATTTACTACATTAACTGGAAAAGAGGGACTAAGATGGAAACTTCTTGCATTTGCATCTTGAGCACAATACATAAATACTGTAATTAAAAAAAAAAGACCTCAGAATTAAAAGCAAAGCGGAATTTCACAAAGCCATTGCTTGACTCTCTTCATAATGACCTACCTCCAGTAGTTTTTGAGGTAAGGTTGTATATTTAGGTAACCCATTTTGGTCTGGAAATGAACGACTGCCGTCACTACACCAGGGTTTGTTCCAAACTTCCCCTGGAAATCTCTGCTTGGTCTCTAAATATTTTCTACATCCAAAGAGTTGGCGCAAATCCCCAGCAGCCCTGGGTTACCCTGTGCAGCCTCAGCCTCAGCTGTGGGGTCAAGTTCTACCTTCTCAACTTGTCTTGCAATCCTCAGCACCTGTGTGACAAGTCCCATGCAGGAACAAAATCACTTGTTCATAGCCCTTGAAGGGGATGTGTGAGCCCAAATCTGCTCCAAGGAGCCTACAGCCAGGGAACCAGGCTGAGCTCTGAGCTCACAATCCTCGTGAGCAACCAAGAGAAGCATGAGGCATAGAAATACTGTGTTTCTGTTAAAGCAGGCATTACAATACGTTTGTTAGTACATATATATGTCATTATATATACTCTTTCCCACCCTCTGAGACTTGGAAAGCCTCAAGCAGATTGTGCTTAATTACAACAAATGAAAAACATCATCAATTTTAGAAACAACACAAAAAGGTAGTTTCCCCTTTAGGGTGATGCCTGCTATAAAACCCCAGGAAGGGAGACAGCATGCAGCTGATGGTCTGCCTGAACCTCCTCCTTCCTGCCCCCAGAGAGATGGGAATGCAAGAGAGGGAGGGAAAGGTTTCAGTGATTTTCCAAGGCACGCTGGCTTTTGATGAAAATTGTACCACGCATTCAGGAAGGGACAGAGGAGGTAATCAAATCTGGTTATCTCAAAATCATTATGAGCGGGCAGATCTTGGAGCCCGAGTTGTTTGTTGGAACCCACCCCTCCAGCCCTCGTGTTTGAAATAGAACAGATGTGTAACATAACAGGAAAAAAATCCAGCTCTGTTGTGACAAATTCTTAACCAATTTTTTTGGAAAGATTTAAAATAACAGTTTCTGTTGCGTAGGCTGTGATCCTGTTGACGTCCGTGCTCATTTGCCCAGCACCTTCAATATACATAAAACGAGAGGTATTTTTGGTGGAAGGAAGCACGGTCAGTGTATCTGATTGGTAAAATAACTTAAAATCACGTTTCGACAGTTACTTCCAACTGCCCCAGAGCACGAGCTAATGAGATCACATGGAAACATATTGTGAACCAGGAAACATATTTTATACTAGACCAAAACAGTGGAAAAAAATGTTAAATACACAACGTAGTGGGGCTCCGTTCTGTACGCTTCACCTTTCTTGTTTGTGTAAGCGCACAGGCATGCTGGGTGCCTCCTGACAGCCTGCAGCGGAGTGCCTATGGGCCGCTCACTGCAATGGAAAGATAAAAGCCTGTTTGGTCAAACTCTCCTATTATTGCCCTTGAAGTCTTCAGCAAAAAGCAACCCCCCAGAGACTCAAAAGCCAACAGCCGGCCTCTCTGATGAATGCGGGCTACTCAGCACTTCAGTGGGAGAGCATAAAAGGCTTTTTAAGGATTTCAGGAAGGCTCTGAAGGATTTGCCTGACGTTAAAAGTCTCTATCCCAGCTCCTAAAAGTACCAAGTGCTTACCTCTGGATGGCTTGGCCCAACCAAAGGGGTTGCTACACTTCCCAGCATGGAACTGAATTGAGTCAGGGTCCTGCAGCCCTTGACTTGGGTTGACTTGGGCAATGCAGGAAGGAGGAGGAGGAGACAATGAGGAAGGGGACCACAGCACTACATGCTGTGATATGAAGGGCCATGCACCCCTCAATCTCAGTTTTGGGAGCTGGCACATGGCAAGACGCTGGCTGGAGAAAAGTCAGACTGGCAAGTTGAGAGCCAGGGAATGTTATCAATAGTTAAAACATTTAAGCTATGTGCCCACTTATTTCATTTTCAGAAAGACAGCTTTGCTGTCAAAAGTGGGGTGGAAAAGAAGGGGTGGCCATTGCAGCCAGGGACTGGGAACAGCCTACAAACTTTTGGAAAGCCAAATTCTTTTCCTGCACCATATGCTTCTATGTATATAGCCTTCAGGAGACTTCAAAATAAAGACCACAACTGAGACTGAAAGAAAAAGCAATAATGTAACTCAAACTCTGGCTATTCTGCGGTGCTTCCTACTAACAGTCCTCTTGTGATAAATATATGCGACCAATATATTATCAGATGATAAGTAAGGTTTTCTAGTTTAAACATAAAAATGGTGGGGAAGGGGGAGTTGAGGGAGTAGGGTGAGGAATCACTGTCCAGCAGAGACAGGAAAAGAAGGCTGATGAGCAGCTTTTAGATTAAGTGAAGTAAAAGCTGAAATAATGCACAAAAGAACCATATTACTATTTGGTTTGTATTCACTGTCTATGAAGCGTAAATGTCAAAGACCCTCTAATAGCCACAATAATGAAACCATCTCCTTCTTCTGCAAGAAAAACATATTAAGATACAATGAACTACTTAAGCAAAGCCCTGGGTCTGATGGCACCAAATTGTCATGCTGCTTGATGAGTTTCTGAACACCCCATCACCAGACTGCTAGGACTGCAGCTCATCTCCTGGGACGCAGTAGCCAGTTACAACCCATGCACAGCCAGCTGCTAGAACAGCCTTTTTAATCCTTTACTCATGGTCACACTACACCAACAACAGAGTCAAAGTCACAAGATATGGCTAAGTGGAATGAACGGATGGGCAGATTTGCCAGGAAGCAGGGACAGGAAGGGGAAGGAGATAAAAAATGAAGCATGCAGTAGAGAGCATCAGGACTGCCCTCTACGTGGAGGTTCCTTACCTCATGTAGGATGTTGGAGAGAGAGACTTTGGTTTGGCCCACTGGTAGGTATGCTGCGGCACAGACAGGTACTGCTCGCAGAAGTTTCCTTTCCTGATGTGCTGAAAGCTGGAGAAGTCTTCTGGTGATAAATCGGCAGTTGGCGATATGGTCCCATGATCCTCGCCAGCTGGTTCAGTTTTGAGAGTCATGGATGGCGTGTGGTCAATGGCGGTCTTCCTTGACTTGATGGGAATCCCGTCATTCATGTCAATGGTGCTGTCGGTGGTGAGGGCATTGATGGCGGCAACGATGGCAGAGCTGGTGTACTGGTTGGTGTTCCCCAGCCACGTCTCATCCGTGACACTCACCCGTGGTGAGTTCTGCGGGGAAGGCGTTGGGGAGTGGTGCGGGGAATAGGAGGTCTGCCGGCCGTTGAGGCTGTACTTTCTCTTGTTGCAAGGGGATGGAGGCCTTGAGTTGCGAGCCCCCAGCCAGTTCTCCTCTGTGATGCTGGTCCTGGGAGATGTCGACGGAGAGTGCCTTGGGGAACTGAGCAAGGTGCAGGCCACCATGCTGCGCTGGTAGCCCTCCTCTGTGTCGGTGGTCTTTGGAGAGACACAGGGGGACTGCCATGGAGAGGTCTGGGGTGAAGTGTATGGATACGAGTAGTTGGACTCATAGGAAGATGCTTCAGAGTTGCAGCTTCTGGAAGACAAGCTACTTGCCGGACTCAGGCAAGATGGGTCTCTGTAAGCCTCAATGTTCGGCAAGTTCAAAGTGGCAGTGGAAGGCGATCGCTTGGCATTTGGGATGGCCTCCTCGACTTCATCGTGGAAAAACTGGTTGTTGTTATGGTGAAGTCCCATGTAAGAAGTGATCTCAATTCTCGGGCTCTCTAGCGCTGGAGCTCCATTAGGTCTGATGTTTGGTGGCAGGTAGTAGTCAGAGGCCCCACTGTCCATGTGTCCTCCATATCCAGAAGGATGGTTTGTCGATGGGACAACTGAAATGACAGGATTTGATGTCTGAAGGCCATGACATGGAGTTGACAATGAGGAATGTGCCACATTTAGAGGCATGACAGCATTCACGTTTGAAGATGTGTAATTATAGTGTTCTGGAAAACAAACAAACAAACAAACAAGAATGATACGAGGTGCTGCATGAATACAGTCACTTAGTAACCAGCTGTATACATAGTATATCTAGCTGGAACAGAGCAACATGGTACAACACAAAAAAACACAGCTCTCCTTAACAATCCAGCCCACAGGCATGCCATTCTAGGGGAGAAGCTACAGACTAGCTTCTTTGAAAATGGCACTAATTGAACCATACAAGACAAGCATCTTGGGAGGATGTATATGGACTGAGTTTGTCTCAAGGACTCTCTTCTTATGTGAAACTTCAGAGCAAAAAACTGAGTCTTCAAACGACGCAGCTTCAGCATTCAGAGACTGCAATGTTGCCCAGGAGATGTGCTTTTATGTAAGTGAGCCTAATTCTCTCCCTGAAAAGTTGGAATACGCAAAAAATCACAGGACAAAAAACAAAAGTGGAGGCAGATTAAAGCAAAAATCATGATCAACTGCATTTTGTAACAAAAATTATACAAACCAAAATTTCCATTACAGCAAGTTTCCAACTGGTTCCAGTTAACTAGGATTTTGGAACAAGATGGATCTATTGACCTGCTCTGGTTTCTGGGACCACTTATCCTCCAGCCCAATTGGCAGAGGCCAGGTGAAGGATAAACAAGGATGTCTCACTACTCCATGACAGCCGCAATTCCACTGAAATTGCTGGTTATTAAGCACACCACGTTGAATGCTGCCAGCAGCGTGCTCTTGGCCAATGGTCTAACAATTTAACAGCTGCAGGTATACAAAGCAATAGCAGAGCTGCACAGCCAGCATGGAAAACCTGGAAGATGACAGATCACATCACAGATCTGTGCTGATGGGGTCCTTGACACAGCCCAAGGGAACAACCTCACCTTAGCATGCTTTCACCCCTGTTGTGCTGTGGGGATCATCATCTCAAAGCTGACCTTTGTTGCCTTGCTTCACTGCTGGCCTACTGAAGGGACTCCTTCAGCTCTGCTCACCCTCCAGAGGGGGGCATATGTGTCTCTCTGCTACCTGGAGACATCAGTGGGCTGCACCCAGGGCAATGTGTCCCTGGTGCTGTGAGAAGTGATGACATCAGGAGTCATCCTACCCATGCATTCTGATAGATGGAGGCTCTCCATTACCAGCACACTAGCCTGAGGTCCAAATCATAAAATCATAGAATGGTTTGGGTTGGAAGGAACTTTAATGATCATCCAGTTCCAAACCCCTGCCACGGGCAAGGACACCTTCCACTAGAACAGGTTGCTCAAAGCCCTGTCCAACCTGGCCTTGAACACTGCCAAGGATGGGGCAGCTACTGCTTCTCTAGACAACCTGTGCCAGGGCCTCAGCACCCTCATAATGAAGATTTCTTTTTTTTCAAATGCCCTACTGGGAAAAAACAGCAAAACCTTTCTATCAGGGACAACAGCCGCTGAACTTCTGAGTATCAGTAATGCTGTTCTGTAGGTTCCTCTCAGCAGGCTAGAAATGCACGCAATTCCAGCCCCAAGCTGTGCTTGCACCACATCAGTCTTCCCTGAAGGTTTTATCAGAGCAGCGGCACTTTTCCTGCAGGAGAGCGAGGAACTCTGCGTCCCTTCCCTTCCAGGAAGCAAGTACCCTTGGCAGTCACCCTTGCCCACCTTCCCTAGGGAGATAAGGAAAAGCCGTGGTAATTACTGCATCTGTTATTCCCAATGGGTGCTACAAATGCAAACGAGCCTCTGAGCTGGCAACGCCGGCGCAGCCGGCTATTCTCTTTCTTTTGTTTATCAGCTCAGCCCTCTCTGGTGTCATCCTCCAGCGATGCCTTTCTCGCTGGCAAGGACTCCAAGGCAAACGGTACTTAGGAAAAATTAATGTGCTGTCGCAGTTCCACAGCAACTCTGCAATGTTCCAGCTGATGTATGTCATGTCAGGTAACAGTCAGGAACGATGAGCAACAACACCTTTTGAACTCACTCTATAGTCTGCCTTCAGAGACGAGCCATTTACTGAAGAAGGGTCATTAAATTACACCAGAGTGTGCCAAAAATAAAACTGGATTATTCAAAACATGCTACAGCTTCACACTCTATTCCAACACCACGGCAGGCAGGAACTATGGCGAAAGATGTGATACTGACAAGGATAATCCGACTGCAGTGGTCACAGTGAAACCCAGAGCTGCCTGAAGGATCAGAGTCCCCCTCCTTCCAAAATTAGCCCCCTTTCATTGCTGCCCTGCCACATGGCCACATCGCTCAGTGTCACTAAAACCATCACCACTTCCCTTTCACTCTTCATGGAAACAAAAACCCAAAGTGCTACAACAGTGGTAAGATCTCCTCTATTGTAGAAATTAGCTTAGAGAAAGGGTCTGAGCATCACTTTAATGGCAGCTTCAACCCTTTCTCTGCTTCCTCCATCTTTAGAGGAAGATGATATCCCTGGCACCATACTGCTGCCTGGCCAGGCTCTTCTTCCACAGATGCACCATGGGCTCTTCCATAGCCTGCTGGCCTGGTGTGCAGGAAATGACACTGGTGACACGGCACAGCTGGGTGCCACCTCTACCCTGTCCCCACTGTGGAGCCAGGCACCTCTGGCAGGGGACCACGGGCTCCATAAGCTGCCCAGGCTCTGTGCCCATCAGGTAGGCTTTGCCAACAGGTGCAACAACAACATTTGGTGACTGCAGCACCGGTGTCTTTAGATCTTTTATTAAAAATAAATAGGGATAATTATTACCTGTGTGAACCCAGCAGTTCTTTTAAAATCTAAAGCATGACTTGGGTGAAATTCAAACACTGAATTCTGCTGAAGTGCAGCCCAGGCTGCACAGGCAGTATAAAGGATTAAGACCAGCCTTTGGAATGCAATTTGAAAAAATCAAACTAAATTAAAAGACAGCCTCAAGTGCTCCAAGCAACAAGTCCTCCTGATGCACATGCTAAGGAACAGCCTCTTTTAGAACTGTTATGCACAAAGAGTCAACTTTGAAAGGGCCAAGAAAAATACCATGTGATACAGCTTCTCACACAATCGTACTCAACATTGAAGAGGTGAGATCCAAAGCCCTGCAAATATATCTAGGCATCCTGAATTATCAGGTAGCATGTAAAAAGTACGCCCACCAAATACAAAAGCCCCAAAGCCGGAACTAGGAACAGGACTGAGTTCTTGGTTTGTGAGCTAAAAACCACCAGCTACAATTTCTGAGAAACGCATTCCTGTCTCAAATTTCCAGATTTACAAAATTAATCCAATGCACATTCACGGTCAGCACTGTTACATGCCGATCTCCTCACCAGGGTGAATGAGACGTGTAGAAATAAAATGCCCATCTTGAGGGATGGGAGATGGAGGTGGCTACAAAGGCATGAAACTGCATCCACAGAATGCAGCTGTGTAAGGAATTTCAACAGCGCTGTTAGGGACAAAAGGATTGCTGTCATGACTGTGATCCATAGAGGCCCCCAGAACCAGTACACTTACTACTTACCACTAAGATACTGTCAGCAATGTATTTTGATATCTGGAGCCAAACCCCACCATCAGACAGACCAGTGCAGGTCTGCAACAGTTCTGTTCTAACAAACCCCCTTACTTACATTAAGTACAACTAGGACAAGAAATTGGACCCCTTGATTTGTGAACAGCTCTTCATGTATTACATTTCACTTTGGGACAACATGAAAAATTCAGACTTTCCCCTCCCCCCCCAGCTAATTTCACAGAGCAAAGGTTTTACTCCTTTCTAGCATTAAAGGCTGATCGTGCAAGGCAAGGGGCACCATCAGCTTTTATTTACATTCTTTAAATAGGAATGCTGAACACCTGCAGCTCAGAGGGGCTTCAGAAAAAGGGAGGGCTACTTTACATTTTTAAAGATGAAGCCACATCCGGGTCTGTTTAAATTCATGCTTTCAAAATTGCCTGATGGAGTTCGGTACTTTTCTCACTAGGACCTTGACACTTAATTTGCTCAGGCTCCTCCACTTTCCAGGTGTCTGATTACCAGAACACACCTGAGAAGCTTGGTGTGAAACTCTTAAACCCACATTTTTCTAAAACCTGTGAAGCTCTTAACGTCTATTTGGACACTGACAACGTTATCAGTGAGCTGAGCAATAGGGGAACGTTTCCAAGGGAGGCACTACACCCTCACCTGCATCCTGGCAGGCTGCAGTAAGCAAGCAAAGATTTGGGAATCTGCTTCAGTTTAGTCAAAGGATAAAGCACAGACACAGGGAGAGTCTTACTCTGAGGCTGTGTTAAATCACATACTTGTATGAAAGCTTTTTATGGTGATCTCCCATGCCATAGCACTCTGCCTCATGCCAGGAAACAACTTTCTCAGTGTGCTAATTCCAGACTTGTTGTGCCTCATTCCCCAACCTTAACTACTCTTAAAAGTCATAAAAAAGAGAAAAAAAGAAGGCAGACGGGATGAGACACCAGAGTTGGAAACTGTCTCTCTGGTGAAAAATCCAGGCCCGTTATTTTTATTTATGGATGACCTTCAAGCTAAACCCTGAGCCTAGCTAGCTCCAGCTCTCGGGGGAAAAGGGAGGGGTGGGGAGATGTGGCGTTTGAACTGGCCCATCTCAGTAACGGGCTCGACCCAGAACACCCTGTTCACCCTCCAGGGACTCGGGGTACGGTGAGAGCGGTAAGACGTGGTAGCCCCCTGACAGTAATCGGGCAGCCGGCTGGCGGAGGGAAAGGAGGAACCGCCGTGCGAGCGGGCAACGCGGCGGTTCGAAGAGCTCAAACAATCCCCAAGTTTCACAAATCAGGCACCAGCTGCCTCCGGAGTTGTTCTCTCTTGAAGGCTCGCCGGGGTGCTGCCAAGGCACGGCAGGGGACAGTGCCGGCCGCCGAAGCACTGTTTCACTCCCGGCCGCTGCGGTCCCGCTTGCCGCTTCCCAGCGCGGCGTAGACGGGAAGCGCCGACCGGGACGGGCCGACTCCGCCGGGCGGAACTGCTAGCTCTCCCGCCCCGGCAGGGGGATAACCTTCCGCGATCCGAACCGCAAGGAATTCCTCCGCCAGCCCACCCGCCGCGACCCACCTCCACTGCTACTCTCATCGCTGTGCTTGAACTCGAAGAGGAAATCGAAGTCAAACTCCTGCTCGGCCTCCACCCCCGTCATGGCTCCCGCCGCGGTCCCCGCCACACTCTGGCACTCAGGAAGGAGCGCAGCCCCCAGCCCGCCCCGTCGGGTCCGCCCCGCCGTGCCCGAACACCTGCTGCCGCCGGGCCGAGCCGAGCTCTCCCTCGGCGGCGGCGGGCTGCCAAGCCCCGGCAAGGCACAGGACGGCGGCCGCTGCGGGCGGTAACGTGACCCCGGCCCCGACGGGCGGCCTATCTCGCTGCCGCCGCCGCCTCTGATCCGCCCTCCCTGCCGCTGTTGATGTTTCCGGGTCGATGCAAACAACCGCGGTGCCCAGCCCCGCCGCCACCCGCACCCTCCCGTTGGGCTCTGCCCCTACAGCGCAGCCTGCGCGCCGCGGGAAGCCCGTCTGAAGACGGCAGGGCACCACCGGAGGCGATCCCGGACCACCGGCTCGCCGGGGTGGAGATGAGAAGGCCGGGAGTACTCGGCCAGTTGGACTTCGCCTGCTCCCGCCCGGTGGTAACCAACTCCCGTAGGTGCCGAGCTCCTGCTAAAAGGTGCGGGGCACGAGCGGCTCTTTACAGCTTCGGCTGGGGGACTTCGAGAGGGAAAGGGAGGGGAGCGACTCTGCCCGCCCGCCCGGGACACCAGCTTGTCCCCCCTCTTCGTAGAGGAAGCTGCTAAGGCTTCCTCCGGGGCTCCCCACCGCGCCGCGTCTGTGAGCCAGGAGGCTTTGCTTTCATTTATTTATTATTTATTATTTATTTTATTTAGTTGCAGCACCCACTAGTGCCAGCTGCTATAAAAAGCGCATTAAAGTGGGACTCGTTACTGGCTGCCTCCATGCGCCGGGGAGCGAAAGGTCCTCGGCCGCACACCGAGGAAGAGCGGGGGGTTCCAAAGGGGCCCTGCGGACAGTGAGATCCGACGGGGCTGGAACCGTGCTCCCCTGCACCCGTGCCTGTCCCTCTTTTATGGGTTAAAAATCAACTGGAGAAAACTAAATCGGTCTCTGTTTTTGTTCAGAAACGCACTTCTGCCAGATTTAAAAGTCTTTGCCAGGTAAAGGACCTCCCCTCCTAAACCTCGAGCTCCCTGAGCTTCAGGCCGTATTTCAAAAGGCACAGTTTTTTTCTAAGCGGTTATGGAAACGGTATTCCCTTATAAACTCAGGGAATACCATTTTCCAGGCGTACGGCTGAAATCTCCGTTACAAAGTGCCAGGAAAACACATTTTTTTTTCCATCAGAGCCCGTTATGCTTTCCTCCCCCCTTCCCCCCCCCCCCC
>NDXB01009844.1:232521-257952 GCA_002631895.1 Agapornis roseicollis
CCCCCCCCCCCACACTCCCCGCTCCACCCGCCGGGACGAGCCGCGCTGCAGTCTCGCCTCCCGCAGGAGCCGGCGGCCACCGACAGCGCCCGGGGCTGACGGGGCAGCCCCGGGTCACGCAGGACCGCTCGACTTCGAGGTGCTACCCCGGCGGGGCCGAGTCTGCTTTGGGGCGGCAGTGAGGCAGCCGTGGGACTGCCCTCGGTCCCCCCGCTTGCAGCCGCTTCCCCGACGTGTCGGCGCGGAGCCACCATAGTGTGCGAAACCCCTCGGCAGCAGTGAAACTCCTCCGTATGCGACTGCCGGGGCCCTACCCGCCCGGATGCCGGAGCAGGCCAGTGGCGGCCTGCCCCGGTCTCAGAGAGGCCGAGCATCCTGCTTCACCCGCATCCTCTGCCCCGACGGCAGGGACTGCTGCACCTCCTGCTGCCCGCCCTGGCCTACTGGAGGGACAGCCACCTTGCCCCGGACCTCGGACCCCCGGTTGCAGCTGGCTCACCCCCCGGCCACCTCTCCAAGCCGGACTGCTCTCTGTTCCCTATCTCCTGCCCGGCCTCCCTAGAAGGGAGATGAGAAGCTTCCCGGTACTTGCTCCTTTGCCTCTCCTGCGTCTGGTACCTGCTAGAGGGATGAATTGTCCAAACTATTTACAGACAGCTTGATTTGCCAGGGCTATAAATGTTAGTGCTGTCAGTGAAATATTTCAACTGGCATCCTTCCCTTGGAGACAGAGGAAAGATGTACTACGGAAAGGCAAAATCAAAGTGATGCCACATGCAGGGATGGAATAACAGCGTCCCGCCAGTTAATAATCCAGTTTAGAACTGGGAGAGTGCCATTAAACTGGGGAAAGTGAAACGAATGGGGTGGGGAGGAAGGGGATGTACCTCGACGAGGCCATCCCCTTGCCTCCAGGTGCCTTTGTGCCACCCATTGACAGACCCACCAGCCAACCCCGCAGTTAACCTGAGTTGCCTGAATCTCCTGGTCTCCATGCAGGTCCAACGAGGGACCCAGCGGCCGGGGTGTTCTAGCTGCAGCCCCGAAGCCTGAAGGAGTATTTAACTTGAATGTGGTATTCTCAGAGGTGAGGGATTCCACACCTTGCTATGACCCACAGATGAAATCGGGGTCCTCCCACTGGGACACTTTGCAGGAAAGTCTTCCCAGGCTCAGCCAGCAATGGAGTATTTTCTTTGATTGTCGTAGTTTGGCAATCAAGGGGCACCTTAATTTGCAGGCAGCAATCCTGACTTGCAGGGTTCCCCTACGTGTTTCCTGGATTGGGTCACACTTTCTGGCTGGCCTAATTTTCTTAGTCCCTTACAAAATACATCAACAGGGAAGAGAACTATCGACGAGGGCTGGCGACATTTTAACACGGGCATCAGAAATGCCACAGAAATAAAGAGGGGGAATGTTCCCCCCGCTTTTGACAAGAGACTCCAGCACTCTTTTTGTGTCAGCTGCCTCTGGATGTAATTTTTACAGGTTAGGGCATTCAGCGCCCTTGAAGACCAGAGCTCTGGAAACGCCGTGCATGCAGCCCTCGGAGGTCCGAGCGTGCGAAAGGCAGGCAAGCCAATGCTATTAAACAAAACGTAATTAACTTCCATCCCGAAAGGCGCTCTCATGCTGCACTCACAGCCACGCTCGTAGCTTTTGCATTGGCAGGGTCCTGTCAACTGAAATGAACCCCTGAAATGGAAACATCTGTGTTAAAAGATGGGTCCTGAGCGCCCGTCCAGCTTCCCGGGGACAAACCCAGAGAAGGGAGCCCCGTTGTCCCACGCTGATGAATAAACACCGTGGGCATGGACGTGACCCCCTGCCCCACTTCTCCACACCTTCCTCTTTCCGCGCTGTGTGGGCACACTGTGCGCTGCCCGAGCCCGGCAAGCCATGGTAGCCCCAGTGCTGTCCCCAAACTCGCTCTACATCACCAACAGCAGCAGCAAAGCGGCAGCACCACCAGATCGGAAGGAAACTTGGAACCCCGGGAGCAGCTGGGGGAGTGGCGAGGGGGGGGGAAGACGAAAGCCGGGAGTGCTCCCTCGGCCCTGCAGCCCCGCAGCTGCTCCGCAGCTGAAGCAGCGGCGCGGAGGTGATGCGGGGAGCTGCCTGCGGGGTCCCGCTCCCGGGGCGCGGTGCTGCCTAAAGGCGCGGGCACGGAAAGCGATGAGCGAAAGTTTCGCCGGTAGGCACAGCGGTGCTGGGAAACGATGCTCCGGGGACAGAAATATGTCCCGACTGGCACAGGAGAGACTGAAGCCGGTCTCGGCTTCAAACGCCAAACGCTGGCCCTGGCAGGACCAAGCTCAGGCCGGAACCCTCAAAGCGCTTCCCAAGTCCCGCGCCCGCGACCTTCTTTCTCTCTCTAAACTTTGCCGCTGTGTTTTCAGGGCACTTTTCGCAGCAGGATTACTAGGGGGCATCGAAAGAAGTCGCGACAGGCAGCCAGGGTGGAGGAGCAAAGGCTCCTTCGGTCCCCCAGGGGTGCGGGGAACCTGGGGCGGCGGAGCCCCGCAACTGGCCGTGGCATGCCCGCCTGTTTCGGTGCGCTGGGGAGGGCCGGCCGCTAGTACAGCGCCTAGCACTGCCCGGGACCCGTTTTTAGTAGGCTCCCTCATTTCCCAAGAGCCAGGGATGGCTGCAGTTACAGGGTGTATTCTGACCTCCCCCAAAATCAAAGCCTGGGCTGCGAAGGGAATCCCCGAGCCGGCTCCCAGCGATTCCCCCTGACAGGACCCCAGGCTCCCGCGTAGTCAATCCAGCGGTGGCGGCGAGGAGCGATGCCACGCCGCCGCCGCGCTGCCCCGCTGGGCCGGACCGGGCTGGTACCGGGATCTCTATCGGGAGCGGGCCCAGGCGCGGGCCCGGCCCCCGTAAGAGCCGGCCGGGAGCGGTGGCGCGGCTGAGGCGGCACCGTGCGAGAGGCGAAGGAGACACCTATTGGCAACCGGCCACCAGCAAACCTCCGGCCGCCGCGGGGAAACACCGGGGGACACCGCCACCCGCCCGCCCGCCACCCGCCTGCAGAACAGCCCGTTACCTTCCTCCGCCGCCTTCATGGTGCTGCCGAGCTGGCGGGCTCCGCGCTGCGGGGCAGCCGCCTGCCTCTCTCTCCCGCTGCCTGGGTCCCGCGACGGCGGCGCGGCGGCAGCCGGCGGGGCAGCGCTTGGCATCCACCCGGCGGGGAAGCGGAGCCCCGGCGCCGCGTCCCGGGCCGCTGCCGGCCCCTCGCCGCCTTGCCCCGCACCCGCGCCCCCCCGCCCTCCTTCACGCCCCGGGGACCGGTGCCGCACCGCCCCCGCGGAGGCACAGGAGCTCGCCGCCGCCGCCCCCCCGGGGCCGGGGCATGGAGAGGAGGGCGGGTGTGCGTGGGGACTTCGGAGGCACTGCCCGCGCCGCGGCGGCGGGACGGGGCGGCGGGCGCTACCCGCCCGCCGGGTGCCGCAGGCGGGGGACAGGGGTGAGGGAGTGTGCGGAGCGGGGAAGTCTCGCTCTGACGCAGGGCTGCGCGCCCGGCGCCGCCTTTTTAAAGCTGGAAAACACCCCCCCACCTCCCTTCCCCTCCCGGCCCCTCTCCCCGCCCCGGCCCCGTGATGTCAGCTGGGCCCCGGCCCTGCCGCCGGCTGGCGGCCAGCGGGAGGCGGGCACCGGCGGGCACCGACGGGCCCCGGACGCCGCGCCACCCTCCTCTCCGTGGGGACACGGGGGCCGCCCGGCCCCCGGCCCGCCCAGCGCCGGCCCCGCCGCAGCCTGCGGGGTCCCTGCAGCCAGCGGGAGCCGGGTGCCCTCCTGCGGGGGTGCGGGCGGCGCGCCGGGGTCGCGAAGTGAAGGAGGGAATAGAGGGGAGACGGAGGAGAGAGGGAGGCAGGCAGGGAGGGAAGGAGGGAAAAAAAAAAAGGAAAAGCGAGGCAGCCTCGCATGCTGAAATCATTATGTAAAAAATCGCAGGCTTCCCCCGCTGTGGAAATTTGGAAAAGAGCATCAACTGGCAGGCGAGAGAAAGGAAAATCCCATTCTGCTAAATTACTAACAGACCCGGTGGACTCGGTTTCAGTCGCTCCAGATTTATTATTATTGTTTTATTTATTATTATTCTGTAAATATCTCAGCAACCCACTTGTATCTCATCACTTCGTAGCGGGGAAAGGAGAGGTTTCCAATCCACAGCGGATCCTCCTCCCACCTCCGGGATGCCCCGTCCCGGCCCCCGCCGCGGCAGTGACACCCCGGCACGGGCTGGAACCGCCCGGGTGAGGGATGCTGGAGGGCCCCCGCCGCTTCCAGTCCCGTTGGCCGTTCCGTGCGCTCACTGTTCGCCGTCCCTCTACCCCCACAGCTGGCAGGAGGGGACAGTGCTTTCCTGTTGGAATTGGACGGCGGCGTGCTGAGCGCTGGGGTGGTTTTATGCGTATCTGGTGTGTGTGAAGAAAAGAAATAATAAAATCATAAATCTAGTGCTTGACACCCATATGCGGTTGAAAATAAACCCAATATAAACGAAATACTGTCTGCTCCTGGGGAACAGGAGGCCGCGGCTGATTCTTCGGGGCGAGATCCTACACTAAATCATGGTGGAAGACAGTCCCCACTAAAGAGTGCGCTTAGCCGGGAGCTCAGCTATCTCCCCTACATCACCGGACCCTGCTGTCCCCTCGGGTGGGGAAAAAACAAAACCAAAAGGGGATGCTTTTACTTCAAGGAAAACAGAGTGGGAAAGAAGAGGGGAAAACCCCTCAACCCCCAGCGCTATCGTCCCCAACCTTGAAGTCTCCCCTAAGGCACCAGGTGAAGGGGATCCTGGACGCGGCAAACGCGGAGCGACCGCGGTCGCGGAACAGGATGGGACCCGGGCCCCGCCGCACAGGGGCGCCGCCAGGAGGCGCTGCGGGGCTGGGCGGGCGCAGGGTGGCACGGTAGCGCCTCCCCCCGACGGCGCGGCCCCGGTGCGGCGCTCGACGCTGCCGGTGGTGCGGAGGTTGCGCGGGGCCTTTTCCCACTGCCCGGTGGGGGCCGAGGAGATCCCGGCGGCTTCCCGGGAGGCCGGAGTGGGGGTGAGGCGCGGGGCGGGTGGGAACCGCGCTCCCCCCTGCGGGACTCTCCTTTCCTGCCCGCCCCCCCGCTCAAATGACGGAATCCCCCGTCTGTTTCCTCCTGTTTAATGCCGTTGCCCGGACCACCGTGGCGCCGCTCCAAGGCTCAGCCAGCCGGCGCAGGCAGACGGCGGCGGCGGCGCAGCGCGGGGCCCGCGGCCGCCCCTCGCCCCCAGCCCCTGTCCCGGTCCCGGCCCCGCCGCTTCCCCGGCCCCATGGTCCCGGTCTGCCGCCCCGGGGCCGTCCGCTGCCGCCCCGCCTCCCCCCGCTGTTACTCTTCCCATTCCCTTGCGCCTCCCTCCTGCCTCCCAAGTTTGTTTACAGCTGCTACTAGGAGAGACTGTTACACGGAGCTTATTTTGGGAGCTGGTGATGACTAACGAAGTTAAAAGGAGCTTAGTACAGAAAACAACCTTATTTTTAGACGGCTGTTGTTTCGGTGGATCATTGTAGCAAGTGCACCCTGGCCGTTTCTTCCCTGATGCCAAGTCCTTTCTTCTGCACTGCCGAAGAGGTGAGCACGCCTGGCCGGCCCCTGCATTGTTTCCTTTGCTTCCCTGTGTCTACTGGCTAAACCCTTCCCAAAATTGCTGGGGCTAAAATTGGCCTAAATTAATTTGGCCTTAATTAATTAGTAAAGTTTTGACACACAAACCTATAACTCCTTCCACAGAAACGGAAAAAGAAATAAAAATGTTATGGAGCATTCGGAGCAATTTACAGTGATCTCCAGCACTGGGTCAGCAGGAACTTGAAATTGGATCCCCCTTACCTTTTGGGACAGCTAGCTCTTCTGCAGGACTTCTCCCAGGTGGATGGGGAAGGAGGAAGGGCTCTGCGTTCTGCTTCCTATCTGGCAGTCCCCTGGGCTACAGAGTGACTACAGTCCGTGTGCGGGGAGAGTTTGGCTGTACACAATGGTGGGAAGATGTGGCTGCTCCCACTGCCTCTCTCCCCATCATCTCTCTTCTTCCTACATGGGATTCACTGCATGGCAGCTCAGGCTCTAAGACCAGGCTCAGTGGTCCCTGTGTCTGAGGCTGGTGTCTCGCTGACCAGCCATGATCCCTTTTGGGTAAATCACAGCAGGGCTAGCGGGACTTCAGCAGGCTCTGCTCCCCTGGATGCACTGAGCAGATGTGTACCCCAGCAAGAAACCCTTCCCTTGTCACCATGCTGTTCTGGGCCATGTCTCACCCCCCTTCACTGCTGTGCAGCCAGACTTCTCCAGGTTTCCACACAAGTGCTTCTGCTGGCCCCTCTTTTATCACGGTCTATCTATGTTGCAGAGAGCTGTATGGGCTTCCTGGGCACCTCTTCTCCGTCCACACATCCCACAGCATGGAGGAGGGGGTGAGCTGGCTCTCCCCTTCACTGGTGCTAATAGCAGAGGCAGTTGTGTTTGAAAGCAAAGTACTTGCTGTATTTAGCTACAGGAAGAGTTCAACTGCCAGGAAGAGTTCAACTGCCCTGCTCTACCTTCCCACCTTGGCTGGGGCTGAGCACACAATGGCTTGCATAGCCCAGGTCAGGCTGAGAAACTTGTACGGTGGTGGCACAGCTCTCCCTCATGGGGAGCATCCAGACTGGGGTGAGGGTTTTGGAAGAAGGAGATATAGCACAGCCATAGAACAGGCCACAGAGCCTCCGTCTTGGGGCACAGCCCAGGGTTCCCACTGAGATTCCGCTGCCCTGGTAGCGATCAGTTTGTACTGTAGAAATCACAAGCAGAAAAAACCTGTGCATCGTAGAGGCACGTGGGGCAGGAGTAGGAAAGGAGCCTTCCTTCCCTCTGTCTCTCTTCCCACCCATCAGCGGGGTGGGTGGAAAGCGCTGCCACAGCTCTTTGAAACTTCCCACCTGCAACCCTCCAGCACTGAAGCTGCCTGCACTCCCTGGAGCCTGTATTGGCTTTCCCTGTGCAGCTTTGAGTCTGACATGTGCTTCCTCCAAACCCCACACACCACTCCTTTGCTGTGGGAAGGAGCTAAGTGACACAGGCTGGAATGGGCACTTTTGGATCACTTTTTACCTCTTGCGTTCATCTTTGCAAGCAAAGCTATAAATCTGCCCTCTGTACTCAGCTCTTGCATGTAAAGGTTGTGCTATCCTTGGAAAAAAAGGAAAACACTCCCAAGACTGTGGAGTATTTATACAGGATGTTTCAATCACCAAAGAGTCTGATTCATGCTCACTAGATTAATTTCACATTATAGTAAGCCATGCAAGTGTGTGTATTCCCTCCTACATTTTGCTTTTCTCTCATTTTCTTTGGGCCTCAGCAGACTGGGAGGGATGGTTTGCATGGAGCTTTGTACACAGTAGCTACAGTATTTCTCTGGGAACCTCTAATTCAACCAAATGCCCCTGTTGTCACCTCGCCAGAAAATATAGGTTAGTAGCCTGGCACAGCAGGCAGGCAGGGCTGCTGTTCCTGACTTGCACCCTGAATGGCTTGCAAGACTTGGCGTAAATTGTTTCTGCGCAGTGTCCTGTAAAACGAGGATCTTTCAGCTTCATCTGCACAGAAGTGTTTCGAAAGGGGGGAGGAATGGACCTCTCTCCCCACTGTTTGCCAAAATCATGTATCTTCTTCCAATAAATGAAGAGGATCCGATCCCATAACCCAAGGTACAGATGGGTCAGAAAAAGCCACCTGTGCTCTGCAAAGAAATTTTGTTCTGTTTTGGGCTTCTTGCCTGTATATATACTTACAGCCTTTCATATCTAGCGTATATAATAATGGCCATCTCCTTAGGGTCTGCGTGCCCATCCTTTGGGTCTTGGCAGCTTCAAAAGCATCAGCATCTGTTCGGAATTTCAGTCACTGTAACAAAAGATTTATAAGTCTCAAGCCTCCCTAACCAAGTCCCTAATTAAAGTCTTTCTAATCCCCTGCTTTGAAAACTGTAACAAGATTTGCTGGAAAGTGAGAGAACACATGGCCAGTGTTTGCAGCCGGTACAGCACCATTCTGAGAACACATCCATGAAACTTTCAATCAAGACACAGAGCACACCTGAGCGGTGGCCAGCTGCTGCCCAGAGCCCCCCCAGGTTACAAGCTGATGCAAAGGCAGGGGCTGTGCTCAGCCTCCCATCCCCCAGACACAGCCCCTTTCACAGGCTGCCAGAAATCATTTCACCACTTTTAAGGTGCATTGCACTTAGCAGGACAAATGCCAGAGGAGGAATTTTGTGTGCTTGAATAATGTTGTAATTTACCTTATAACCGGTCTCATTACAACGCTGAGTGCTCTGTTGATTTACCTGGCTTTTGATTTAGTGGACTCTTTTTAAACGACTATTTAGGAATGCAGCCAGGGGACTACAGGCAAAGGACCTTAAACCTTCTTGGAGCTACAGTCACCCGCTCAGACACCGACTTTTTAAAATCAAGACAGACAGCAGACAGCCACATCAGACCCATATACAGAATGCAGCGACTGAATTAAAGCGAGACGTTAGCTCAGAGCAATAATTTAATAATGATACACACTGCGTTGGTGCCGCTCTGTTTCCTTTTGGGTTTGCCCCTTCTACAAACCTGAATCGCGGACACGTTTGTGCTCTAAGTGGACCCCTTGCTGCTGGCTGGGGCCAGTGTGCAGCATCTCCTCTCAAAGGCTGGTTTAGGCTGAGGTAGTTGCCAGCTGAATCCTGGCTCTGTTGTGTGATCCTGGAGTTCCGCTATGGTGATTCTGGTGCTTTCTTCCCATGAGAAAACAACTATCAAAAGTCAAAGTACTGATACACTGCATTTCTTCCTGGGCACTACCAATGAAATGGCCATAAAGTAAAATGTGAGAGGTTTCACCTCAACATGAGGAGGAAATTCTGTACAATGAAGGTGGCAGAGCACTGGACCAGGGAGGTTGTGGGATCTCCCTGTCTGGAGACATTCAAAATCTACCTGGATGTGTTCCTGTGTAACCTGCGTTAGGTGGCCTTGGAGGGGGTTGGACTGGATGATCTCCAGAGGTCCCTTCCAGCCCTAATATTCTGTGTGGTTCTGTGAAATGTGCAATATGGTGCGTGGCTAAAAAGTATGAGCATGCATAATGCTCTGTTTGTAAAACAGTACTAAAGAACTGGCAAATTTTTATACTTGTGCAGTGTAGACAGACTTGCAAAGGAGCAGTGACAAGGTTTCCTACCAGAGAATGTATTTTAGCTCCAGAAATATTTCACATGTCTCAGACTTCTCCAGTTGCTGTGTAGAGGGTGGTAACAAGTCTTTTTGCCTCACTCAAAAGCACTTAATGAAAGAAAGGCTGGTTGGGTACACATGGGCAGAGCAGACCTTTCTCCAGGGGAAGGGAAACACCAGATTTATGATGTCTGCAGGAGACTGGGACTCATGTAGGTATCGGTTCCTGCACACTACAGGGATGGGGGCTTTCACCTCATCCGTCCTCTGAGGTGCGGGGTCACAGAACTAAGCAGTTTTTCCAGATGTCTATATTTCATCTGCAGGAGCGGGGTTCCTGCAGAAGGCTTTGTGGAAGTGGTGACCCGCGAGTATGGATGTGAGGCCTGGGCTGAGCCTGTGATAGTCAGGAGCTAGGAAAGGTTATGTGTGGATCGTCCACTGCAAAAGGGGTTCCTTTCCCTCTTGACATAACTCATAAACTCATAAGCCTATGAACTCTACATGCCCTGTAAAGTCTGCTTGTTGTGACAGGCCCCTGTAACTCATCTGGTTCTCTCTTCTCTGCTGGTAGTTGGTACCTGAGTACATCTCCCTCTGCAACCAAAGGAGACCTAGACCAATCTGACTTACACCAAAGGTGGCAAGTGTGGTTGAGTTGTGATCACACCAAGTGCCTTGGGGGACCAAATATGTCCTTAGTGTCTCCACCAAGTCATGTGCTACAGTAGCATCTCCTCTTGAACATGGTGCTGAGGGCACTCTGGTTGCCACATGAAACAAGCAATCCAGTGTGAAGTCCTGGACACTCTGGCTGCAGCTTGAGCCCTGTTTTCCAAAATCTCAGCTGCACTATTATTTACTTGGCTGATGCTATCCCTACCGCTCCTCAGCACCAGCGCAAATCTTCTCCTTCATTAGTTTCCTCCTGCTCTAAGTCATTAAACTTGCATTTAAATGTGCTATTGGTTCTCCCTAAACGAATAACCTTCCATTGTGTAATACTGAATTCCTGTGTATTAGCCTGTTCCCCCAGTGTCTCCAAATCCTCCTGCAGTCTGGTGCATTCCTGAAATTTATCAGCAGCCTCCCCTCCTATCATGATGTCATCCGCATCTGGACACCCCGCATATCGCGCCAACCTCGGGCTCATTTGTACAACACTCTTAAACAGAACAAGTCCCGGCATCGAGCCCCAGGAGATCTGGCCTGTTGGCTCTCTTCGTGTGTACAGGCCTATTGACTGCACTTCTCTAACCCAAGTTTATCCTCCTAATATCAACACTCCAATACTTGTATACTTTTTACTGACCTCATTTTCTGATGCAGTCAGTAAACTTGTTAAACTCCAGCACATGCAAAATCACTGCTTTAAACTTTCTGGGCTCACCCTCACAAACTTTATGAATAGGATTTGGACTACTCTAGCAGCAATTTGCATTATGACCGCTTGGGCCAGAAGCTTGCAAACACCAGTCCCTGCTCCCCCTTTTCCCAGTACTCCCAGGGTGATAGAACAACTCAAGGGATGAGAGGTATTGAGGGAGAAAGGCAATATTTTCCAGGTGATGTAATGAGGTGCCGAGGTTTTATTCACTCACCTGTGGCTCTGCACGATTGAGGGGCATCCTTTACATTTCATTTAAAGTAGGTAATGTTGAATTACAACCCAATGGTGTAAAGCAAGATTCTCTCCTCTCCTCTAATTTTCACCAAACATTGAACTTCCCAGTCTTTCCAAAGACAGTGGCTGTGGACAGGGATGAAACTTGAAGCTTTTCATCTGAAAAGATGAAATGGTAAGAGACTATTGGAACTGAAGGCTTATGATAGATATGCTGAGCACAGATATGGCCAGCTGCCTGTAGCATACCGCTTTGGTAGCAATGGCATGCTTCAGATACAGTATTCAGCAGTACCTAGGTCACGGCTGAAGTGCATCAGCTGCAGAGTTGGAGGCACCTCAGTGGTGGACTGGGTTTGATCCCAGCTCCTGGGCCAACTTTGTGCAACCCTGCCTGTTCTGGCTGTGCAGGGGTGCCACGGATCTTGGCTAAATCCTGTTTTCCACAGCAATTCCCCATGGGTGAGGGGTTTCTGAGATCCCTTTGATCAGCTTGGCAGAGCCAGAAGCTTCCCTTTACCAGAAGGCTGACATATACCTTTCCCTCTTCACAACTTGAATTGTATCTCCCTAATTCTTTTCACACTGTGTTTCATGCACATTGGGTGATTTCTTTATAGGGATGATTTGGCTGAGGGGACCAGCATCCTGAAATGGACTGCCAGATTCCTATAGTTAGGTCAAGGATGGAAGTGTTTAGTTCTTCATGTAACAAAATGACATATGAGCCTTTGTTGCATTACCTAATGGTAGCATTCCTGTTTTGTGACATCCCTGCATGCTGAAATGGCTATCTTGAAGAACAAATGCAGAAAATTAAAATCTTCTTGAGTCAAGCTTCCTCATTAGCAGCCTGCCTGGCTAGACTCTACCTTATTATTTTTTGCTGGTGTGTAGCTGTAAAGAGAAAACCAAGGAGAAAAATAGGCAATTAAAATGCATGAAATTGATTTCCAAATGAGTATGCAGAACCAGAAAGTCTCGGGAAGAACCCCATCTCTTCTCTTGCATCTGTTGCTGTATGTGAGAGTGCATATTCACTAGCAACTACAACACGGCACATTTGCAAACATTAATAAGGTCAAACTTCTATCTAGTCAGGTCTCTGAAAACCAGACGCATTAAGTCATTGCAGTTGCTTGGCACACATGGCAGAGCAGGGTTTTTCAAAGGCCATGCAAAAATTTGTTGGGATGAACGCCTCAGCCCCAGCAAACACAAGACACTGCTCTGCAAAGCCAGAGAAGCATTTTCCTCCTTGTTCAGAAAAACGCCACAAAGGACCTCATGATTCCTCTGCTACAAATTGAGTTCCAACACAACAGTGAAACTATGCTATGAACCCATACAACTTCCTCACACCAGGCATTGGGTTTCCTCTGTAGCTCAAGCCTCATCAGCAAACTGTTCCATCTCAAGCTAATGCAGATGCATCAATTGCAAGCGTGGAACAGTTAAAGAAAACTATGAGGATGATAGAAATTAATCCCTTCCTATTTCTTCCCTTTCCTCCAGGACTTTCCTCTCCCTACTCCCTTCCTCCCAAGTGTGCAATGAAGTCTATTTTCAGGTTGCTTTTTAAGCACATTAAGTAAATGATAAAATTAAAGGAGCCTCTCAGCTGTGGTGTGTGAGAAGGCGGCTCCCCACAGATGTGTGTGTGCTACAAGGGAAAACAAAATGCATAGACAGATACATGCAGACAGTAATGCCTTTGTTAAGCTAAGAGGTAGGGCCATGGCAGAACAACCTACCTGACCTACTGATGCAGGCTGGATCCACCAAGCTTATTCTGGTGAAAGCAGGTGTGAAAAGGCAGACCAAGGACAAGAGGTGAGCGTTGGTTCACAGGACACTCTGGGACTTCTGCTGAAGAATCCACTGCTAGAGGTGAGTCTTTGAAATTAAAGCTATTTGCATTTACTGCTGAAGGGCTGCTGCCTGCTTGCTGCCCAGTACTGATGCATTGAGCAGCCTGCAAGAGCTGTGCCACAATTGAATAGTTTCTTGGTGTTTCTCAAGTTACAAGTCAAAACTGTCAATTCTGGAAGTCTGAGATTTGGGTCCAAGTTTTGCTGGCTGCACTCCAACAAATAGATGTAGACTGATCTTACAGAAGTAGCCAGCAATCTCTGGCAGGACAAAGAAAGGCCATTCCCACCAACATATATAGGCTCTGCTTCCATCCCTGGAAAGCTCTCTGACTTGGTGGGCTGCAGATGTCCAGTGCTGCATGGGGCTCTGGAGCACCTTGTCTGGAGGCTCCTGGCTCCCGTCACTGTTCTCTGAATGTCAACAGGTATAGAGTGACCCAAGGGATTAGACAGAAAGGTGCCCCAGCAATTATGTACGTGTGAGCACGTACACATGTACTCATATCCCCCACATTTGGAGTTCATGGCTGGCTAGACTTGGTGATCTCAGGGTAAAAATTTGTCAGGCGGTTCAGGGTGACTGCTGCCTGGGTACAAAACCTAGTAAAAAGCATCTCTTATATCCTGGGATTGGCTTGGATGAACAGCCAAGTTAGGGTTTAAGGCAGATATCAGTGGTAAATCAGAGGAGGGCAAAGACAGGGTAGTAAGAGATCAGTTTGGGTGAAGCATGGAGAGGCCGAAGCATGAGATACTGGTTCAGGGATCAGGTCTTTAGTGTGAAGTTCTGGAGTGGGTAGGAGCAGGCACGGAAAGGGTTGCTGGGATGTTGGTTTACAGACCCAAGCACAATGCTGGGTCTGGCACAGTGGTCCTGGGGACTTCAGTGATTTAGAAGTGATGAGGAGGGAATGTTTTGCTGAAAAGAAACATCCTGCCCTGCCAGGAGCATGGGAACACATTGCTTACGATGATCAGCAGTACTGTCCTGTGAATATGTCGGAAGGTGGTGAATGAGGGCCTTGGCATAAAGTCTGGCCTTACCCAGCTGTAAGTGCTACCTGGGGTAGTTTTCTCTGAAGGGCTTTTTCTCCTCCCTTAACACAATTGAAAGTTCAACAGAAACCACAAACCCGCTTCAGAGAGCAAAGGCTCCAAATGACTTTAGTTTGAAACCAGCCTAGGAGGACCGCTGCCAAAAACCCCTCCACCTTTCAACACCTGCACTGATAAATGAGCCTGTCAGGTGGAGACTGCATTCCCAGTGGCAGATGTTGGGACGATGGTGTTCAACAATTACTTCACTGGAAATAAATCCTTTCTATGACAGTGATTTCTGTCTCATCTGGAAGATTTAAGACTAAGCCATTAAAGAAACTTTTATTTCCCCGTACTACTGAAACACAGGCTTAGAGAATGGGCACTGCATACCTTGAAAAGGGTTGGGGTTTTTTTGGTGGTTATGATGACAGTACATGCAGGGTTTTATTTATTCGTTAGATTCCACTGCCCCCTTCAGGCTTGTGTAAAAATACCAACTTCCACAAGGAACTTCCTGCAATTCCCTTAGAAATGAAATAGTTAAGACAAACCTCCCATATATATTGATGTTGACTCTGATCTACATAAACGCATCAGCTACTCAAACAGAACCCAAGACTTTTGGAAAGCAGATGCTGAATTAGAAAGGAAAGGATGCAGGGGCTGCTTCGGGCTGGGTAGCATGTGAAACCGTGCTGGCATGGAGAGCTGTAGAGTTGTTTTCTCTCTCTGCCTTTGACTCCCCAGCACTAGTTTACAGCTAGTTCATCCATAATGCTGTGCTAAGAAATTCCATTTCCATCGATTAAATACCACGATAATCACCTCTGACAGTGTGACTCTGCTTTCCATTGACAGGATTAACAACAAGCATTCAAGCAGTTCACAGGCTGGAAGTCAGGCAAAGCAAAGAACAGATAGCCAGGCTCTCTCAAAGGGACTCATGGGGCAATGTAAGAGGGCAGAGCAGGAGGTGGGATGCATTCAAACCAGTACCAAGGGAGAGTACCTTTGAGCAGCACAGAAGCCCCTGGAGATGTATTTCTTATACTCAGAAGTGCACATGTTTGTATAAGATTGCAGTAAGCAGGAGGATGAGGAGAAAACTGAGTGGCAGGTATGTAATCACACTGAAGTTAACCAAATAACTTCCAGAGTGACCACTCTTGAATATAGGAAAAAAAATAATCATGCTGTGTTTTAATGAAAAAGAATTAAAACACATGAAAATTCAAAAGAATGAATTCAAGAGAATTAATGGAAGCAATGCTTAGTGCCACTCAAACAAAAATGGGATGGTCAGGGTTAAAAGTGAAGTCCTTCCTTCATGCTTTGTTCAAATGACACCATCAAGCCCTCATATAGCCAGGACTTACAGGTAGCAGGTTTACCACCTTGAGCAAGTTCTGCCTGCTTGTAAGAAAAAGGTACCATACCACCATTTCTTTCCTCACAAGTCACTCAGGGGAGGTCTTACGCCCTTCCTCCTTACACACTGGCTCTAACCCCATCTCATTATTCTTGTCGTCTTTCCTCGCTTCCATCCACTCTCAGTGATGGCAAAACCTTCCTCCTTGCCAATCTCTTAATTAACGGGTAAGGGGGCTCTTTCCCTCTCTCCAAATAACCCATATCATCTTCTTCAGCACCCTGCATGGGGCCCATAATGTGAGAGCAATAATGATTATCCATTGCTTCTGTACTCTTCTTTTTATTCCCTTCTGACTGATCATTTTAGTCACCCAGCTTGAGATCTATCAAGAGACTGAAGGCTTGTACAGTGAGTACCTGGTATTTTTTGGAAGCCAGGCTCTTACTCACAAAGCAAACATCTTAAAAATAGCAGCATTTACAATCACCAGTCACTTCTGGTGGAGAGCCCCTCCAACTGGGAGTAGACATTGTTTGACGGGCAAAACCATGGAAAGTTTTAGTCTTCACCCGCCTCATGTCTCTTAAATTCTTAGATCCTGCCTTGAGTTTTGATACTTCTTGAAATTTGCATAACACAAAGCTGATTAACTCTGCTGCATTCCAGGCTTGCAAGCAATTCCCATTTTTTGTTTCTCTTAGGAAGAGATAAAGTTCCCACATTTTTTTATGCTTTGGAAAAATAGAAAACCAGAAAAAGAGGGATGCAAAGTGGAAGAAGCTGGGAGATGTCTGGAACTCAAACAGGACTGGCAGGTAACAAGAAAGACGATGGCGAGGCCTTTGTTTTTCATGTTTTTGTTGAGTTGCTGGAGGACTCTTTATCCAGTGTCGTCTCTCCAGAATTTCTCCTTTAGCTGACCTGGAGGCTTATGTGCTGAATTCAGCTTGCCCAAAAGCAGCTCACCCACGAGTAGCTGCTTGGTCACCCTCTTCACATGATCACTAAGATGAGTCTCTCTCATGGAATTTGTGTCCCATCTTTAAAAATAAATACAACACAAATAAATGAAGTCTTGACAATAGTCACCATCCCTGACCCACAGGCAGACATGACTGTGCCTGAGTCAACAGCCACAGGCTCAGCAGGCTGCAATTTCAGAGAGGCCCCAGACACCCAGGTTACGCAGAAGGCGAGAACACAAGCAGGAATGGTAGGAAGTTGCTGAGGAATGGCTAGGGCAGTGAAATGATCTACGAGATGGTTTGCAGGATGACCAGTTCCCAAAGCAGACCTCCTGATGTTCCCAGGGTGGCCCAAAGGGCTGGCTGTAAGTGCAGGGTCTGGCTTCAACCTGTGCCAAAGCAGCATGTTGTATTTAGGGGATGTACCTCCATGCGGAGCACTGGGTAGCACAGGACAGGGCATTCATACCCCACAGACTTGGCTAAGGACTCCTTCAAGATACCTGTAAGCAGCCTTCTGATTTATCCCTGATGAAGTGGGAGTCACTAGCTCCCTTTGCTAACCATGGGAGGCAGAAAAGGAGCTGCACACAAGGTAAAAGAAGAAGAGCAGGAATTCAGTACCTTCTAACAGTACACCCTATCCTGTCACACTGGTGAACCTCAGATGGAAGACACAGAGAGCTGCACTGACCTGGCAGCGTGGCACTGCTTGGATGTTCCATCACATTGAGCAATGCAGTGTGTGTGGAGGTGGGAGGTGAGGGTTGAGGATGTTTTTGCTGGGTCTCAGGCACAATTCAGTTTCCCCACATGCTTTCATTTCTCCCCCAGCCTTCTGCCTCTGAAGGCATTTCCTGTGGTTGACTGGAACACATGAAGTTCTGCAGCTTCGGACATCTCCACTCTTGTGCCCTGGCGTAGCTGCCTGGAGATCAGGCTTTGCTTTAAGCAGCCTTTCACTGATTCTCCAGCAGTGAACTCCATCACTCACCATGCTGGTATGTCTGAACTGGCAGAGTGAGTTACCTGCATGTCAAAAAGAGAAACTTCTGTGCTGCTGAGTACCAGATCCGTGGCTCCAGCTGGCTCTGCATTACAGCTGAGCTATAACCTCGTTCTCCTGCCTCACCTGCCATTTCCTAGTAATTGCTTTTGGACAAATGGTAAGCCAGTAGTGTGGTTATGTGACTAGCAGCCTGGCTTTCTTCCCACTGCCCCCAAAGAAATCTGCTTCAGGTTACACAGAGAGCTTATTTTTTTCTCTGCCCTGCTTCCCTTCCAGCACTACAAGTCAGTTTTACACAGAGGCTGATGGCTTCAGCAACTGGAGAAGTGCTTTGGCTATGGACTACTTACTTACCACTTACTTGCGTCTCTTGACATCCAAGTGAGCAAAGCATGGAGGCACTTTCCTATGGTTGCTGTCTTCAGGATAGCACAACGCATGCGCAGCGTGACAACAGACAAATGTGCAGAGATCCTCTTGATGTCAGCAGAGCCCATGCTGGTCATTCCTGGTCAGGAAAATCTCTTCTAATGTGAGCAGGGCTGGACTAGATGGCAGAGCTAGGTAGAAAGGCGAGGCATTTTGACTGTCTGAAATATCTTTTTTCAGGCCTGTGTTCCTGAGATGGGTTGTTGAAACCATGATTTCCTTCATTAGTTACAGGCATCCAGGTGTGGGTTGTCTTAAAAGGCTTCTTTCCTTTTCTTTTTTTCTCTTTTCTTCTTTTTTTCCCTTTTTTCTTCTCTTTTCCTTTCCTTCCCCCCCCCCCCAATAAGATTGCCATGTGTTTTTTTTTTTTTGCTCTGAAGTCTGCACAGGTTAAGGGCAAAGCAAAGTTACTGTGAGCAGCAGATTTCTCCCTCCCCTTTCCTTTCTAAGCCTATACAATATACATAAGCTTAAAACACTTCAAGACACTTATTCCTTAAATTTTGGCACCCTTTGCTGTAACATCCAATTCCTAACAACTGCACAGATGCCTTCATATGTTGCTTTCAGCTCTCAACTCTCCATCTATTCTAGTAACAAGCATAATGTAAGAGGACCTACCAGAATCACAACTAGCCACACACAGGTCGGAAGGTAATGAGGCGGCCTCCAACTAGGATATTTTTTTAAAAAGTCAGGTTATTATTTTTTCAATAACTTGAAATATTTTACATTTTCCCACATGAAAAAGTTCATGCCAAAAACTGAAAAGCCCTATAAGCAAGGCAAAATGACTGCAGCCACAGGGTAGAAGTCTCAGTGTCATTAAATCTTGTTTCCCTTCTGCTCCTTCTTAGAATTTGAAGTAACTGTGTATGTTTGGTTAGCTTTGGGGTTTTGTTGGGGTTTTTTGTTGTTCGTTTGGTTGGTGGTTTTTGTTGGTTTTTTTTTTTTTTTACCCCCTTTTGTTTTTTCTCCTTTTCAGAGAGTACCTACAACTGCTTTAGTTGCATTTGGATGGGGACGAATATGTACTAGACCAAGTCTGTGTCATCCATCTTGTTCATGAGATGGACAAATTACCTCCCACAGCTAGGATAAACTCCATTCAGCTGGGATCAAGATAAGCAACAAACTTATATTCAAAGCACTGTCACGTAACAGTCAGTATCCTGACAAAGGCAGGAGGTACTCTGGGAACAAGAAGCTGTGTTCATGCAGATGAATTTGGAATTCAATGGCAAGAGAAGGCAGAAACACACAGGGGAGACCAACAGCTCATCTTCCTCTAGTGAACACACACAGCATAGGGGTTTTCCCCAAGGGAGCATCTTGACTGATAATTCCCAGATCTCTCCTTCAAATAGGCAATGGATGATTGCAATAAATACAAAACATATGTACATGTACTTACCCTTTGCAGGTCTGCTCATCCATTAACATCCCCCAGCCTTCCAGCCCAAATGGCCAGGAATTCATTTTCAACAGACTTTTGAAGTAGTTATCTATAATTTGCTTCCACACAACATGTGTTTACTTTGCAAAATGAAAGTCATGCTTAGAACTCAGAGGGTCCATGGAAAAAGCTAGATGTGTACATTATAGAGAAACAATGGAAAGCAGTTCTACAAATAAGAATTACAATGGTCTATTTTGTGTACTGCTTGCTTAAAGCCACATGAACATTATAACTAAAGCTCTTTTCATTCTTCCTACTTTTGTCAAGAAAAGAGGAATTAGTTTACTGCTGTACGAATAAAGGCAGGGCCATAAATACTTATCATGCATCATAATTACAGAAAACAGTATCTCCTTGTCTTAGAGCAGATGACAAATTTTCTTACAGCTCAGTACTGCAAAAAGACTAAGTATTCCATAAGCCCGCTTTTTTTTCTGAGCAATTTAGAGGTTTACCATTGCCAATTACAATCTCAAGTTGAAAGCATGCTGGAGGATAAGAGGAGACAACAATCAGGAGAAATCTTAGCTACAGTTTGGCTAAAACCTGGTCAGGAATAAAAGAATGAAGCGGAATTGTCAACTCAGCTGTGGAGCGCTCTCTCATTCTGTTCAAGGCATCCGGTTTTCACAACTTCTGCTGTGAAACATTTTGATCAAAATTATGGTTTTGGTCGATGAAGTAGCAAATAGGTCTTTCAGTGCAATTCCCCGTTTGAGAAGGATTTTGTTGGCAATTGGCTGAGCAAATTCCCACTCACAATAACAGCTGTGAACCCTGCTGAGGGCATCTGTTGGGTAGTTAATACTTGTTGGGAAGTAGCGCACTTTAAGTGTGTTTTGTTTACAAAAGGAATTCCTACGCTTTTAACACAGCGTTAAAGATACTGCACCTCCTGTTTATTTATATATAATGTTCGATCTGTGTTGTCTTTGTTCATTCGTACTGATTTTCCTCCCTACAGGGGGCTAACATATTGAAGGGCTTTTTTGATTGCCTTCAAGTTTCAACTAAGTTATAATAATAACAGCCTAGAAAGAGAAAGGTTATTAAATTAAGCATTTTAAGAGACTACTGGCCCAATTCTTTCCCCTCTAGCCAGTAAAAATAAGGAGAAACTCCATGGAAGCTGAAATCCAAATGGTTATCAAGCATAAGCAGCCTCCAGAAGAAGTTTTTGCAGCAGCAGTTTTTCCAGAACAGCCACCTCTCCTCCTGTGGCTATTGCTTTTTAAGGAGTACTATCCATCCAGACTCCACATACCCTAGACTAAATTCCTTTGCCCTGCAGGGGCTGTTGAAGCCACATGAATACCTCTGGACAGGTAAAGGAATGCAAGTGTGAAACAGATGCAAGCCTCTTTCATGTTATCTTGCCAACATAAAACCCATGAATACAAAGCTCTGCAAAAGTGGAAAAAGAGGTCACTTAGAAGTATCTTTGTTAGCAGTGCATCTTAAAAACCTCTAAGGCAGTCTGTACAGTAAGCCCTTCCCCACCTGAGCCTGGTTCACCATCATTCACGTGGTAAATACGCAAAGGTGGATCAAGCATGATGAGCCCCAACCTCCAGCGATGAAGAAGCCCTGCAGTGTCCCTATATAAGCAAGGCAGAAGTGTGCACCATTGTAGGGACGGAGCATGATCCCAGGAACACACTGCCTAGGTGAAGACCTGAGGCCAGTTCCTCCTTGAAGTTACCTGAATGCCTTGAGATGGCAATAAGGTTGCAGAGGAGTATGGAGACTGTACTGCATAGGCCTACTCTCCAACATGCACAAATGGGTGTAAGTAAGGAAATAATTGTCTTTTCATGCACAGAAGTTGACCCTCATGACTAACAGTGGTTTAACTACTTGTGTGAATATTAAAATTCTTCCTTAAATACCTGCAGAACTAGTGTCCAGTCTGAAAAAGTTCCTGATGACCCTTCTTGCAGACATGTTTTAAAAAGGAGACTGAAAAATGTTTAGGCTCACAGCCTCTTGTGGACACAGGGTAGGAGAACATTTATAATACAGACTGGCTCTGTGGATACAAGTGGATGCTACTTATTAATACACACTTCCTATGTATGTACAAAAGCAATGGCATGTTTTTGGACAACCACTCAGAAATTTTAGGAAGAAAACGGGAGATACCACACAGCTTAATTCTGATGGCATGTGTTAGCAAGCTCAGTTTGAACACAAAACCACTACTGTAAACATTCACATTCATGGAAGAGTGCTACAGATTTAATATTAAGTATGCAAGGATTTAATTTTGGCTTCCATTTTCAAACAAGTATCTTGTTTAGTAAAATGTCTTCCAGCAGCTACATGAACAAGGAACCTTAGAGTAGCATCATAAGAAACCAATCCAAGAATTACCAATACTACTATTCTGCAGGATCTCTCCTTTTCCTTGTGTTCTTCTATCAAGCTACATAGGAAATGTAGCAGATCTTTAGTTCGTATGCTTATTAAACACCATCCAAATAGGTCAGTATTATTACGTATGTTACTTTGGTGAAGATGTATTTCCTATGCACATCTTGCTGCTCCAATTCTGAAATTAGTTTCCAAGTTATGTTTTCAAGGCAACATGATTACCATTTCAGAAATACATCTGCTATCTGACACAGCAGCTCACAAAAGTAAATATTTATTTAATACCAAATACAATTAAGGTCCTTGTGGGTGGAACTTGCAGGTCCAAGGCCTAAATCTGTGTTTATGTAAGCTGACCTGGTGCTCCAGACTTCTTCCTGATGTACACTGATGTGAAACAATAGAATTAGAACCTTAAAAAATAATTTATTCACCTGCAACACCTGAAATGTTACATTCTAATCTGTTTTAAGAGCCAGGGATTGTGATGGTACTTAGCTTACTTTGTACTGAAGCCCATAATACAGTAAAGTTTTCTACTGAAAGATGTCATATTACAATTCTTTAATTCTGTATTGATACTGTTACCTTTAAGCCACTGTGATATGGTAACACTACCTTGTACAGGGCTGGGGCTGAATGACATGAATGAATAGAAAAAGCAGACTTTTCTGGTTTGCACAGATTTAACAGTGACTGAACCTCAAAAGCAAGGTAAGCCACCTGAATCAGACTTCTTCAGTCTTCAAAATAAAGTGCTAGATGAAACTAGACCTTTGCTGGATATTGAAAATATTCCAAGAAAGCAGGCACTCTAAGAGAACTGACTCAACTCTGGAAAGGTATGTATCTGTGTGTAGAATCTATACATTTGCAATCGCAGTTTTAATGATGAGGGTTAATATGCATACACTCTAAATACTGCACACATGGGTACATTACATCTCATACAGCTGTATTACAGTAACACTATCACTTTTATACTGCTTAATTTCTGATTTTTACTCATTTTCTGCCTAAAGTCAAAGAAGTGATGTATAGATGAAGGATGACCAGCTCTAAGCTTTTGGTTATCTGCTGACCCTTACGCATATGGCTGTGAGCTCACAATGTTCAAGACAAAAAGGTCTGAAGAAAACATCATCTATGTTTCAGAACAACTGCACACTGGTGACTTTTCTTAATTGATTAAAAGTAATTACCACTTATTGTGGAGAAATAGGAAATTAAAGCAAACCAGCAACAAAAATATCACAGGACTAACTAAACTAAAAATACAATCCAGGAATACTGTGCCAAAACCCTATGAAATGAAGAAAAACTTCTGTTAGTATGCAGGAACAGTGACATCTTGTGGGAGTTTTGCAGAAGTGAGACTACAGAGGGACAGAGCAAACTAGTCTGCAATGTTGTGTAATTAAAAGAAACACTACTTCAGTAGTTTATGTAATACATATAGCCATTAATAATATTTGGTAGAAATCAGGCTTTATTGCTTTTATAATGAGGAATGAAAATTTAAAGAAAAAAGGGGCAGATAAATAGCTGGTAAGAAAAGCTTTCAAAACAAAAATTAATGGAGCAGGGTGGAGTCCGAATAGCTCTGAGCAGTTTCCTCTGCTCTCCCAGGAAGTAGTTATATTTATCACTTAAATATTACTCATCCAATATAATAATGGCATATGGGCAAAGTTATAGGAGACTAAACAAAGAATTACATTGTAAAGGCATACAGTCAAACATAAAAATGACATCCATATTAAGTGTTTTTTAAAAACACACGCATAAACAGTTAATCAATAAAGCATGGATAATTATGCTGTTCCTTTCCACTGATTAATAGACTATGCCAGCTTCATTATATGTACTTCTTGAGAAAGCAAAGTTTTATCATGATGGAAAATTAAAATAGTATATCCTACTTTCCAGCACAGAATGCAAGATTTGGACCCTTCAGATTGTATCAGAGTATATGAGTTTCTGGAACAAATCTTCAACTGCTGTAAAGTGTCATAACTCAGCCAAAATACTCAACTCTGACATTTTACAACAAGCAAGAATGTTTTGAATTTTTTTCAACAAGTCTGCACCCAAAATAAGTTATAAAAACATAACATTTACAACTCGGAAGATGATAGATTTTCCTACCATAATGTTCATGTGTTTGTCTTATTTTCTTTTACCTGAGTAACCTAAGTAAACAGATTACAAGGCAATTTAAACATATTAGCTAATACAAGGTTTACTGGACTTCTCATATATATAAATGTACTTTGACACTATTTGCAGTTTTACAAATACAAAATGAATAAGAATTTTAAAACATATTTACTGAGCAGCCATGTCTTTGATATCTGTACAGATCAATAGGTGCAGTGGAGTTATGTACAGAATTTATTATTGAACTTTTAAACAGCTTTTGTGCAACCTGGCTCTAATGTGCATTTAAAGAACTGCTGTCAGCATCACAGATCTGTAATTAACTGGTGCCAGAAATGCAGAACAGAATAGGACAACAGCTCCTAATATAATACTGTGCTATGCAGACATCTGTACATAATTCAAATAGTGCATATTACTCAATGTCTGATGAGGAATAATAGCTGCTAATACAGACATGGGCATTTACAGGTATTAGGTGTGTTATATTAAGTATGGACAAATGAATTTTTCCATATATAGACATTAAAGGAAACAACTTGAATTAGGTAGTTATGTAATAATTAGAGAAGGGAAGTAATGTAATAAATAATGAAACTTTCAATTCAACTTGCAGAAGATCAGTACAGTAGAAAAAAATCCTTTACAGTAGCAATGAAACCATTCAGAAGCACTGTCAAATTAAAGGTAATTCAGTTTTATTTTATAATCATAGCAACAGAAAGTAGAAAAAAAAAAAAAAAGAAAACCAACATGAAGAATATTTAGTTTATCTCTGATAGTCCTGTTAGTGTATGTCCGTTTTATTGTACCTGTCAGATGTTTCCACCTCTTTTTGTGCTCTATCCACCTTATCACTTGTTTTTTCAAATTTCTTTAGTCCAACAGAAACCCATAGACATTAAAGCACAGTGAATGTGCAATTTGCAGACTGGTGCAAGTGAAAAAAACATGGGGATACAATTACTTTTACGAGGTAAGCTTTGAGTAACTTGGAGGAGAAAATTTGCGCTTCAAGTACTTGAGAATGTAAAGTGGAAGACAGCTTACAACAGTGATTGCTGACACTTTCCACAGGAAGGTCACAGTTGTGATAAAGGCAACATCTGCAGAAACAGAAAAGGGAAAACAAGTAACGGGAGCTGGTAACCTGGAAACCGAAACTTCCATAATGCAAAGTCAATAAAACTCTCAATTGTTTGCTTATGCTATTGTTCAAGATCATGCAAAATTAAAAAAAAAAAAGAAGCTAACAAAACAAGAGAAAGTTAACCTCAACATTTTGTTTTTGCCAACTATTTTCTTTAGACAGGAACTTCAGAGTTCCTTTGTGGTTCTTATGCTGTTTTGTAGCACAAAATAATGTTAGAGGAAACAGAATCTCCGTTTAAATGCACGACTTGCTCATAATAAAATGTGAAGTCAACTTACTTTTCTACTAGTAAGAATTATTTTACCTGCTATAATGCAAGTTCCCAACCAGAAATTCTGCTACCAATTTGGGTCCTTCATTCCATATTCAGATTGTTTTTCTCTGAATCTGTCACAGCTAGACCAAATGATTCTTAAAGCCTTAGAGATTAAACCAGAGCCCAAAAATTTAAGGGTAAAACAATACAGTGATATTGCCAGAGGCCACATTGAAAAGCTATTTTTCTGTGACAGACATTAACAACAATGGTGACACTCTTCTTTGACAGTATTTGGTCAGGTCAGGTCATGCTTCTCACAGAAAGAGCTCAGAACCCAGGTAACCTGAAGAAGTGGTGTGGGTTTGGTTGTTTTTTTGTTTTTTTTTTTTTTTTTTTTTTTTTTTTTTTTTTTTTTTTTTTTTTTTTTTTTTTTTTTTTTTTTTTTTTTTTTTTTTTTTTTTT
>NDXB01009844.1:258074-280060 GCA_002631895.1 Agapornis roseicollis
ATTTGGTTTTGGTTTTGGTTTTGTTTTTGTTTTTTTTTTCTTTTTGCATTATTTACAAATGTGTAGATTCAGTAATTTATTACCCTTTTTAAAGACTTAAACTTCAAGTCAAACTTCACCTACCTAAGAAAGCTCCAAAAGACACTCTGCCTATACCTGTTTCACAAAGAGGGAGAATGAAAATTAAAGGATAGATTTACAGAAGATACAAAAGTTATGTGAAGAAAAAAAAAACACAACAATAAAACAAACAGGTTAGCTATACAAAATGGAAACTGAAAAGATGTTAGTAGCATTAAACAGAATATTACTGCATTTCACATGACAACCAGAGCATTTTAAACAGCAATTATGCCAAACATTTTGAAAACATAGAGGTTTTCAATTTGGTCATGTTTTAAGAGTCTAAGTAGGTAAGAAATTTTCTTGCATTTGACTTCAAGGTGTAATTTACTGTGTAAACAACTTGATCAGAACTGGCTTAATGCAAATTAAAATTCACTTCAGAAAATGCAGTCATGTTTTACTGCTCCAACTTTACTCATTAAAAGTACTTTGTACATTAGATTTCAATGTATAAACTTGTTACACAGTTTTAGCCTAAGCCTGCTTAGACATACTAAAAGCCTATGTAACATACCACAGAGACATGCCTAATAAGGTGATTGAGTGCAATTAACTCAGAAACCTGAAAACTGATTCACTTCCATGAGTCAGAACTGTAGAGCAGTATCAAATATTTCTGTAATTCTAATTTGAGTGCTCTGTCATAGCATCGTTTTGTTGGGAGGAGATGATGTTATAAGTAACATCACTAAAAGAAACAGTTTATATGCTGACAAGTCAAGCACTATTGGACTGGATTGTTTTCCCTGATGAACGAAGTTGTGCTATACCTTGAACTGTAAATCATCACTTAAGTTTATACTACATTACACACACAAAAAAAGGTTCTGTCCTTCAGCTGTAGTATGACAGATAAGAGTAAAGCATTAACAATGAGACTAGCTGAAATGGATTTGCTCAGATTAACTGCTGAATATCACACGCTAAAATACATCTTTATAAAAGCGCATGAAATGGCACCCTTTTCAGTACGCTTTCTGATGAAAAATACAGAAGTTAAGCCCCCAGGCTGCAAAGAAGACATACAGCCATTTATATACTCAGCTGTTTGGACTTGTCCAGCAAATACATGAAGACAATAAAGCCTTCCCCTTCACAGAAAAGTCTACAAGGAACAAAGTCCCCATAGTTTTCACACATTAATGAACATCACTGAACAGTGTTTCTCACTGAACAACACCTACAAAGGATGGAAGGTTTGGCTGCCACCAATACTAAAGACTTGTAAAGATAAAGCAGCAAGTTCTGTCTTATAAAGTTCCTGAAGTTTGGACCAAAGAGCCAGGACCTGCATCTGTTCGTGCTTGCTCCTTTCATTTGTAATCTGGCTGTGGACACTGAGGAATCAACCCAGTAATTTCTATTTAAAGTCTGTACATTGGTGTCAGAGAAAAGAAAAATGTACTTTGGCAAACCTGAAATAATGTACAATACAAGTAACAAGCCCAGCAGGGTTGTTTCTTCATTAAAATTTGACTCTAGAGAAATCTGTGAAGTAACAGAACACTGGGACAGGCAGTGAAGCATTTACTGATTAAAAATATATAAATACACTATCCTAGTGTTGAACACTTGGGACATTAGAGACTAAAAGCAGAACCAGGAGACTCCTAGAAATTAGTATACAAAATTTAATTCCACTATGAGAAGTGATAACTGAGGAAGGGTACCTCCTAAGCTATCTGCTCCTGGAAAACACAAAGAAAAGGAGCTGGATTCTTGTGAGGTACAACCAAAATCATTATATATATTTCTGTAAAAGTTACATTTATAAAATCACATTGAGATAGTTATTTTTGCTGAAGGATAATTTGATATAAAAATACATATCTATCATTTTGATGCTCAGATTCTTGACTGTTAAAGTTCTACAGTTAAAAAGTAATCTTTCGTTTTTTGACCTATGAACAATCACAACCTTAAAACACAGTAGGGCATACAGCAATTTAAAGCAAAGCCAGCTTAACGTAAGCTTAATGTAACTATGAAACAATCATTCTTATATGAAGTGTCTACCTCAACAGGCTTCTGCCTCACGATCTAGCAATACTTCAAGTCTTTTGAGGATCAGATCTAATGAGGTCCACTTGGTCTGGCATATCAAATAATTCACCACCTCAGTGAAAGATCTTGATTTTTGAAAATCATACCCATTTCAAGATCAGATCAAGGATGAGAAAAGCATGCATGGCTTGAGTAAACTTTAGATAAATCATACTAACAGGAATGAAGACTGTCAAACTCTAGAAGGAAAGGATAAGAAAATATTACAACCCAACATTAAGCCTGATTTCAACTAATTTCTTATGGGGAAAGCTGTTTTTTCACAAAGCATAACATCACCTATTCTTAATGACAAGAAAAAAAAAAGAAGACAGAAAAAAAAACCCCACAAAACCAATTCTTTGCTAAAATACTTTCACTATTACTCACCAAAGTATTCATTTAGAAATGCAAGAGAGGCCACATAGCAGCCAAGACTGAGAAATTCAGCCACCACCATTAACCAGTGCCATGTTCGTATGGTCAGTGCAACCATCAAGAGCTCAGTCAAGATTAGGGCAGTGAAGGAAATGGCAACGACATGTACAAATTCAGATTCAAAAAGCAGCAGGGCTCCATACATCAGAATACCACCTAGGAAAGGTACACAAAATTATAAATACACTGTACAATGAAATTTCAGTGCACCAGTTTTTACAGCTGCCCACTGAACAGTTGTTTGCTTATTATGAAAACTTGCCCAGTCATTTTTTATAAGGTAACAAGACTGATCTTTCTAATAAAAGAACAGAAGTGATATTTACTGTACTTGGTGCATGTGAAACAAAACAACCAAAGTAAAGCTGTAAAGAAATTACACTATTAAACACCTTTTAGGTGCAATATATCTGATGAACTGTTAATTAACCTCATTTTGTCAAGTGCTACAAATAAATGAGATATTGTTGAAAGTGTAATTACTTTTAACTGATCACATAATTCAGATTTCTTCAACAGTGCTTCTGTCATTCCATGAAAGAAAATTACTGTGTAAATATATGCAATGTGATAAGCACTCATTAAAATTTTTCTGGATTAGCATTTAATTAAAAACATGTCATTTTTTTTTCAGGTGATATGCATCAACAAAAATACCAGTCTGTGCCATGTTTTGAATAGGCTTGGCACACTACAGGAATATTGATTTACGAGATAAACAGAAAGCAATACATATATAACTACTGATGAAATGTTAAGCTTTGGGAATTCAACCTTCAGCTGAAAAACAGTATTGGCAAAAGCAGGCAAAAAAATTCTCAGTTCAATAAAATTAAGACTCTCTCCTACCTTGGTAAATACTTATTAAAACCCAGATGAGGAAGGTCTTAAATGACAAAGATCTTCCCTAAAGGAAACAAGTGAGAAGCCAATTAGACACAACTTAAAAAAATATTAATCTACTCAGTTCATATATTTTTAAAAGTTAATCATTAGAGAGACTTTACAAGTAAAATAAGGAGTCTTTGAAGTAACACAGGCTAAAAAGCTTCTACTTGGTTTTATGATTCTTCATTACAAACTTGTACAGAAATCACACAAAGTCTAAATTTGGGGGTAGGACAGTTAAGGCCTTAAACAGCAAAGATAATTTAGCTTGCAGTGCTCTGGCTGGTTTTCAGAGGGATAATTACAGCAAAATTAATTTATTTTTTATTTAAAACAGTTTTACGTCTGTTTTGTAAAATGTGGTCTTCAATAAAGATAGCACTGTGTACCTACTGACCTAAACCTCAAACAAGACTGTAGTTATTAGTCATTCTAAATGTTGGATAAACTATTTGCATTCATAAACACAAACCTACTGTAAGTTTTCAGAAAGTAACTATTTAGTACTAGTTACTTGCTGAAATACTTACAGTTTAAATCTTTTTGTGATTGTGAATGTTATAGATTGAAACAGGCGTAAGTCAAAGAAGAAATGCTGTACATGTGCATATGACTTGCAGTCTGTGAGGGTATGGAAGAAATATGCTAGAACCACAGAGTTGAAAGGATATACATTTAAAAGGATGAAATGGCAAATGAAGCAACCATTTTGCCACAAAAGAACTGATCAGCCCAGAACACACAAGAATCAGCACTTTACAAATAAATGTGGTTCACTGCTGTAGAAAGTGATGAGTTTACTCTTTCTATTACTTCAGTTGAGGCTAAAATACATTCTTGGATGGAGAGAGTTCATGGCAAGGTGCTAAAGACATTTTCATAATGCTGTATATGGTCTAGAATGCTGGTGGCAGACCGAACAGATCTGAAAAAATTCTTGTACAAGCATGAAGAAACAATAGACTTATTTATTTTCATTTTTCATTTTTTTCCTCCCATGAATGTCTACTCGTTTTCCTTCGAGTGCTGGACACTCGTTCCACCTTCATCCGTAGCTCCCAATTACTGACATTTGTGAAATAAGTGTTTTGGTTCACCTTTATGGAACTGGAAGGGAAAATCACTCCTGAGCTTCTACAGAATGTTGCACAACAGGCTTTGAATAATTTTCAGATGAAAGCAGGGAGCCCTCTTAACTTTCAAATTTTCATCAGCTTTTCTAGCTACAACTCTGTAGGAGCCACAGTAACAGCAATAGTGAATCAGTGTGTCCTGCAGGGTATTTGGCCACACCTGTCTCTCTGAACCTTGCTAATTTTCTCTTCATGCACTGGAGTGTCAATGACTTGTGCTGATGTATCTTATTCTTTTAAAGATCTGAAAGGCATTTTCATCACTAGCATATCCCAGAAGAGAAGCCTATTCCTAGGAATACAATTATAGTCCACGTCAACATGTGTTTGAATAACACCAGCTGAACACCATTGGTAGAGATTTGCATTTAGAGTCCATAATTTGAAAAATGATGCACAAAAATATGTAGGCTTCAGTGTCATGCTGACTAAGGCAGCGTGATCATAAATTGTTGTAATAATTACTCATAATAAGATTACCTTGTAATAGTGAATCAAATATAGCACATAAATAACTTTTTATGCTACTCATCCATAACCATTTAGTGATCACCATCTTCCCCAGACAATGCACTGAACCGTACTTTCCAGTTACTCCACATTCTTTTTTTTTCTTTTTTGTCAGTAATTTCTAGGGGTTATGGGAAAAAAATAATATATGGATTAACCTACCATTTAAAAAGGAAACAAGGAGCTGTGAAAAAGTTAGTATAAAAAACTCCGGATCAGAGATCCTGCAGCCGGACCAACTTTTACATCAACACACCTTCATGATTGATTTACTTCAGTCCAACCATTGGTGACTTAACAAATGTATTAATCAAACTAAATGGAATGGTTGGTACCATGGCTGATTTTCATAGTACAAAAGTCTGCATTACATTAGTTGTGCGTCTATCTTGCACAGAATACTTTAAGGAAATGATTGTAAGAATTCCCAGTTTCGCACAGCTGTGATTTCAGCACTTGGTTTTGTTCATAATCTGAGCACTAAGGACATTCATACCTTTGTGAGATCCTTATAAAGTTCTGGATATAGCAATGCCATTTCTGGCTTCACATCCTGATCCAATACTAAAGAGAAGACTGGAAACATAGTATATATAGTTGCATACCTAGGTGAAAAGAAAGAACATAAATTGACACTTCTGTATGATATGATTTTGAACTGATCTACTGAGTTCAATTATTACTTCTATGTAAGTGGAATTAGACTGGCTCTACCCAGTATTGAAGCAGCTTTACTAAAACAGCTTTACACATGCAGCCTCCTCTTTTGCTGCTGAGAGCTGCCAGTTATGAGAAGTTACAGAGCTTTTATACATTCAAAACCAGGAAACACATTTATTTCTTTTGTATCAAGCTTATCATCTGCTACCACTCTCCCTGTGCACTTACACTTTGGACAACTAGTTCAAAGACCTGATGCTTAAATTAATCCACAGACAATGGCATGAAAACTGAAGAAAAAAACCCCAAGCGCTCTATTCCAGACATCATGTTAAAAGTTGGTGGATGAACAACAGCCTTAACAGCTTTGTAAGTGGCTTTGGATTTTAGTATGCACATGTCAGATGTATACTTTAGTACTACTTTCCTAGAACTCATTGAAACTAATTACAAACATTTTCAAGAGGTCTGCTGCTTGTCTCTGCAAAGTCTGCTGTAATCACACCTTGATCTGACTATGATTTACGTTACTATTGATTTAGATTGTTATTGTTTACAAGCAATATAAGCAGCTCTTAGGGCAGAAGGGGCAGAGAGCGAGGACAAACATGAATATATGCATATCCCTCAGCTGTGTGACAGTGGGAACTGTATTACTAAAGCAGCTTTTACAACAAGACAGGATGCTTCTGATTTTGCATACATTCACCTGAATAGAAATCTATGTGGCAGATTTGGGTAGTGTACTCTCAGAGAAAATTTCATAGTAGCTTCAGCTCCATTTTTAATAGAAAAATCTGCTTCTCGCTAAGGCTTATACGGCAATCTGTGTAACAGCTGAAACTGGTTTGGGAGACTTCTGTAGTTTTCAGTCCGTGTGTGAAAAACATCATATGGTACCTTCACCTACAGCTATACAGATCCCTCTCTACAGAGAACTGAGAATGAGACTTTATTCCCCCTGCCCCCATATAGGGCATATTCAACTTAAGTTTGACTTCTCTTTGTAGATTCAGCCCAGGTTTGGTAGCGTACTAATGATAAATGTATGAAAAATATGGCAGACAGCAACTACATGATGTTATTTAACAAGTTACCTTGCTATATATGGTGACCAGATACCGTAACTATTGGTTTTGACTTACCCTACCATTAGGAATCCTTGGTACAAGGGAACAGATGCAAAATAGAAGACTGATGAAAATACAGCCTGCAATAAGCAGATAATTATACATATTTAATATAATTCTACATACAAAACATTATGGTAAAGAAAAGTAATAACAGTACTGCTTGAAATTTTGTGACAGTTCAAAGACAGAAATAGTGTTTTAAAAACACAAAACAAAGTTTTAAATACCTGCATAGTTGAAATAATAAGGCCTCGGTGCATGACAAACTGACCAAGTGCTGCTGATCTTTTGTAACTGTTTCGACCATGTACCATCAGCAGCCTACCAATGTGTTTAAACTGTGTGATGGAAAAGTCAGCTGCTAGGGAAGCTTGTTTTCCCTCCTAGAACAAACAAAAACATTCCAAATATGAAACCCAGTGCAAAAGATGTGTTTGTGATTTCAAAATTCTAAGTGACAACTAACTTTAAAAGTTAAGTTTCCTCCTGATTCAAAACTCAGCTCTGCAATGAGACACAAAGGACATTTTTTTGTGTATTCTAAGATGCAGCGGCAGTAACAAGTAAGCCTGAGCTTCTATCATGCTTCTTTCAGGTAAATGTTACACAGAAACACCTATGGCACTTTCTGCTTTTCTTGCTTTTTGTATTTAAGAAGATAAAGCATAGGACATATAAGCAACGAAGATATTAGTTCAAAGACTAAGCATTTTTACCATCTTACAGCACTGTTTAATTAGAAATTATCAATTCACTACTGTTTAAGAATAAAGCTTGTAATCCTATGTTACTATGTGGCACATATTTGACAATGGAACTCTTAACATTACCTTGCCTTCAATTCCAATTCCACAGTCTGCTGCTTGGATCATGCTGACATCATTTCCTCCATCACCTGAAAAATGTCACTGCAATATTCAGCTCTTCAGAGGTTTTACTCTCCTGACCTTACAGTATTTTAGAAACCTCTTATATACTTTTCAATTCTTACAGTTAATCTATGGATTATAATTACTTTAGCAATCAAGACTTGTTCCTGAGGAATAAAAAAGATAACCATATCTTTCTTATGGAATGGCATTTTCTGCTACAGCTACGTAATACCTGGCTGTTGATAAAAGAAAACTGTTTGGTTTTGTTTCAACTACTTCTCAACAGTGCCATCTGCTGCTTAAGCTGATGACAGACTTCAGCTACTGCAAATGAAGATTGTGCCACCAGTTACCTATTGCACACGTGCGTTTTCCAGTATGGTGCTGTAACAGTTTCACTATATGAGCTTTCTGTGTGGGGGAACATCGGCAGCATACTACAGCAGGACACTGACAAGCCAGCTCTACAAATTCATGCTCATAATACTTCAGACAAACCTAAATAAAAAGATACATTCACATTTACTTATGATTAAAAACCCACAGTATGTGATCTAACACAGAAACACAGCATAAATAATTCTTTCATGAAATTTTGCTTGCACAACATCCATCTGGGAGACAAAAAGCCACATTATCCTAACTATAGCTTTATTACTTTGAAGTGACATACAACATGGTTTGGGGTTAAGAGAAGAGATAACAGCATGCTGCATACAAATTCCATTCTGTTACCATACAGGAAACCAGAGAACCAGTAACATTTTCCCATTTAGGACATGTATCTGCCAATTAGTACTCAGTGAAAAACAGAAGTATCTCTAAGGACAACTTAAATACGGGCAAATACTGGAAAAAGGTTTAAAAGCATGAAGGCACTGATACTCTGCTTTTTGAACATAAGCATATAGATAAATGCAATTTGACAGAAAACAAGTTCTTACCTCGAGTGAGTCCCCAGATATCACCAAGGCACAGTCATGCTTCCTCCTAAAGGCATTTAGTTCTAAGTGAGCCTCTCCTCGAGTGGTAACCTTCAATAAAAAGCACTCAATTAAGAGATTTTATTATATTCTTTCAAAAATCCTGCCTAAATAAATCAGGTTTTGAGAACTCATACCCAGAAGGCCTTGGTTCTTCAACATGTGTTTTATCTCCATGCAAACCATGGAATATGACTACAAGCCTTGAATCTTATGGAATGAAAAGTAATCCTCAAACAAGGAAAGTCTACGTAGTCAGCTTAACTAGTTCCTCACCAAAGTAAACCAGGGCTAAAAAACGAATGAATTCATGACACTAAAATATCATAAGTTCAAGCTGATCTAAGTTCTTCTATCTTGGCAGAGCTAGAAGACTTCAAAAGGCACTAAAAAAGCTCACTACTACTAATCCTTTTGGATCTTGTATGAGTATGTAAGCAGGATCAAGTGGCATAATACAAAAGAACTACATCATAAATTTATTTTTTTTAATTTACTTAATTATTGTTTTCTGTGAAATGCAAAAATGATCAAAGATTACCAAATAGATTTTGGAACATTCTGAGCTAGAACAGACAGAACATGAAAGACGTAAATTATGAGCAGATTTTGAGGAGACTGCAGTTTTGGTTTTCTTTCCAATAAAAGATCAATGTATTTTAGAGCTATTGTGGAAGACAAAACTGCAAACACAGAATAAAACACAAACTCTGATTACACTTCTCATTTTGGCTCTGTCAGCAGTTTGACGAAATAGCTTTTAAAATAGATGACTCTTAATTACACTGAATGTTAAGTTCTGACTTTGGACCACTACTATGCAGAATCAAACGGAGTCCAAAGACCTTTCTCCTTCCAGATGGGCTTTATTACGCATAAAATTTGAGTTACATTAAAAAGCACCTGAAAACATAACCCCCCCATACATGTGCCGCAATTCAGATTATTTTTCTCTTTTCCCACAACTAAATGTATCAAGAGAAAGCTCTTTCCCTGTCAACTGTAAGGAACCATGGATTTCAATGACCCATTATGAACTTTTTGCATTACAGGAATTAAGAGACATCAGCACTTGGTGCACACTGAGGAGCAGTAATTTCCCTCTCTGTTCTACCTTTCACCTAACAGAGGTGTTCTTTAATTTGCAATATCTCTAGAACAATGTATCAGTTAATTTCAGAACAGTACGTAATTTTTCATTTACTAATTTATAGTTAAAATAAAATTTTAGTGTTTGGTATTTTCTTACGTTAATGTAGTGGTTATTTCTTTGCAACAAATGCAGCCACAGAAATAATTCTGTATAAATCCATTTTCTAATTAATTGAAAACTTTCTAAGTTAACACAGTTTTATGCTGATCTCTTATTACCAGTCAAGGTAATGAAAATAAAAATCTGACTCAACTAAATAGATTTTGTTCAGGAAGACTTAATTTGTGGTGTTACAACATGGAAAGGTCAACAAAAATTGATCTGAAGTTTTATCAGAACCATTAATAATTTAATTGCAAATAGTAGTCTGCAGGGCCCAATTTGCCATTCTGATGCTTCAGAAGAAACTACATTTACATGTAAATTATATTCATATAATTATTTCTGTAGGTGCAAATGGTTCGTTTAGAACAAACACAGACATATTATGTCTGATCACATGGCATCAAAGTCTGGAAAATCTATTTTTGTTTGGCATCAATAAAGTTGATGCTATGCAACTACAACCAAAATGTACAGAAAAAGATATTCAGTTTACCTTCCTAACAACTGCCTTAAACAGTCTGTTAAAAATAATGCAAATATATACAATGATACCGAAAAAAAAATCAATTTTTACATACTGATTTCAACTATATCTATAGAGAGGATGTGGGCACCCCAGTTGAATTCAGGATTAATTTTGCTGGAGTTTAAAGCATTCTATTAATGAAAATTCTCAAACAAGCAAAAACCCCATTCACATAGTCTAAAACCCCACCAGACAGTCTTTCCTACTGGCTCAGCTCCTCACATAGACTCCCTCTTCATCATTATACAGAGGTACCTTACTATACCATACTATGTCCCTTTTCTAAGTGAAGATTATAAAAGGTATGATGAACCTGGGTCACTCAAACAAGGCTACAAGGTTTCTGTAGTGTATTGGCGTATCTAGACACAAGCACTCTAGAAGCAATGCTTTGTAATCTACATCCTTACATAACAACCTAAGTACTACTGTCTTGACCATTATTATGACACTCAGTACAATAACCCATCAATTTTCAACAAGCAGCCAACTCCTAACCAAATAAGCAACACTGCTATTAGCTGTCCTTTGATGAACCAACAAAAAAGTTGGAGCTATACTTACGGGTCTGAAAATGTGAATATCTTGAGTTCTAGACACTAAGTGAGAACTTTTTGCAATGCAGGTTGCTGTCTCCAGTTTATCTCCTGTTAACATCCATATCTGCAAAATAATGTTAAAGTTTACTCCACTGGATATTAATGTGTCCATTCTCCAAATCTAAATGACATCTATCTCCAACCTTTTTCTGGTACCTTTTGCGGTTAGATTAATAGCAGCTTTTACTGCAGTAATGCACTTGAGGCAGTTCCATTCCCCTACCCTTCTCACAAAGACCAATATCTCAGTTTAGATGAAGACAAGGTGAAACTGTGGGGAAACACACTGGCATAGCTGAAAAGCAGGGAGAGCATAAAACCTTTCCCTCCCTAAGGCCCTGACACTACCTTGGTCAAAAGAGGATGCACACTACTACAAGAGAAAGACATTTGTTAGCAAATTGATGCAAAACAACAGCCTGTGACCCTAGTGAGAATCTATCAGAAAGCAACAGCCAAGCAATGAGACAGCATATCCTAGAGGAAGAGCTACATGCCCAGCACTCCAAAGAGATCCTGCCCACTGACCATGTAAAACTGAGATGAAACCATGAAAGAATAAGGTTGAGGATCCATCTGTTTTTCAAGTGAGATGGCGCTCTCTCCCCTCAGCCCCATAACACCAAGAAAGTTGAAGGCCACCTGATGTAATACCATTACCCCTAGACCAAACTGAATACACCACATCGGAAAAATTACTTTACCTGCAGAAGTTATTACTGGATAGTTACTAAGTCTACAGTCACAATTTTATTACACTATAAGCTTCTGTCTCCCTTTTTTACCAGTACATCTCAGGTAAGATTTTCTTCATTAGTGTTCATGTGGGTCAATCAGTAAATGAGTAATGTATAATTTTATGACCTAGCAACAGCTACTGCCATGTTTCCAGCCTACTATAATGTTAGCTGTAATTAAAGCCAGAACAATTTTAATGTTTGAAATCCTAGAACTAATCATTAAAAATCCCAAACCAAAACAACCTAAAAATTGTCAGTGCTCTATACCTATTTTTAGCAGGATGTACTTAAGAGTCAGAAGTGACCACATACAAAAGAAATATCAAGAGCAATCAAGAAAATATTGTACATGAAGTGCATATTAAGTATTTTGCACTAGTCTCACTCTACTACAAGAAATTTGATGTAATCACAAGGCTTCAATCCATACATATACTTTTCTAATTGTCCACACCACTGCATTACAAACTAATTCATCTGAAAGCCTTTGGGGAACAGGGATTAACTAAATCCAGAATTTTGAGTGCACCCTCAGCAAGTTTGCTGATGACACCAAGCTGTGTGGTTCAGTGGATACGCTGGAGGGAAGGAATGCCATCCAGAGGGACCTTGACACGCTTGTGAGGTGGGCTGCTGCCAACCTCATGAAGTTTAATCATGCCAAGTGCAAGGTCCTGAGCCTGGGTCGGAGCAATCCCAGGCACAGCTACAGGTTGGGTAAAGAGGAGATTGAGAGCAGCCCTGTGGAGAAGGACTTGGGGGTGGTGTTCAATGAGAAAATGAATGTGAGCTGGCTACAGTGTGCACTTGCAGCCCAGAAAGCCAACCGTATCCTGGGCTGCATCAAAAGGAGCATGACAAGCAGGTCCAAGGAGGTGATCCTGCCCTTCTACTCTGCTCTCCTGAAATCTCACTTGGGAGTATTGTGTGCAGTTCTGGTGTCCTCAATATAAAAAGGACATGGAGCTGTTGGAAGAAGTCCAGAGGAGGGCCACGAGGATGATCAGGGGACTGGAGCATCTCCCATACGGAGACAGGCCGAGAAAGTTGGGACTATTTAGCCTGGGGAAGAGAAGGCTGCGTGGAGACCTCATAGCAGCCTTCTAGTATCTGAAATGGGGGCTATAGGGATGCTGGGGAGGGACTCCTCATTAAAGACTGTAATGACAGGACAAGGGGTAATGGGTTACAAGTTAAACAGGGGAGGTTTAGATTGTATATAAGGAAGAAATTCTTTCCTGTTAGAGTGGTGAGGCACTGGAATGGGTTGCCCAAGTAAGTTGTGAGTGCTCCATCCCTGGCAGTGTTCGAGGCCAGGTTGGACAAAGCCTTGGGTGACATGGTTTAGTGTGAGCTGTCCCTGCTTATGGCAGGGGGGTTGGAACTAGATGATCTTAAGGTCCTTTTCAACCCGGACTATTCTATGATTCTATGCACAATACAGTAGACATGGGAAGGGGTCTCTGGAAATTATCTAGTCCAACTCCCCTGCTCAAAAAAGGGTTGACTACAGCAGGCTGCTCAGGACCATGTTGAATCAGTTATGAACACTTCCAAGAATGGAGACACCACAAACTCTCTGGGAAACTTGTTCCAATGTTTGAACACACTCACAGTAAAAAAAATGTTCATTAAGGTTTCCATCCACTGCCTCTTGTGCTTTCACTGCGCACCACTGAAAACAGCCTGGCTCTGTCCTCTCTGCAGCCTCCCTTCAGGTATTTATAGACACTAATAAGAACCTCCCGAGCCTGCTGAACTTGACCTTCTTGTAATTACTGTGGGTGGTGAAGGCTGTCCCCTCAAATAACTTTTGCATCCTTGACCAATTCCTCGTTTGTTAGTATGAGGATCAGCAGAGCATCTCCCCTTGTCAGCTCCTGTATCAAGAGATTACTGTCATGGCAGAAGCAAACCAGAATTTTGGAGTGCACTCTTGTGTTGCTCTTCCAGTAGATACTGGGATGGTTAAAGTTCAGCACAAACACGAGCATGTGCAAGTGTGAAGCTTCTTCCAGAAGGCCTCTTTTACTACTTTTTGATCAGGCCACCTGCAGCAGACATTCACCATAATGTTCTTCATATTGATCTGCCCACTAATTCTAACCCATAAATCCTCAACAGAGAACTTCCTTACTCTAAAGGTGGTGAGACACTGGAACAGTTTGCCAGAGAAGCTGTGGATGCCCCCCATCCCTTGAACTGTTCAAGGCTAGGCTGGACAGGGCTTTAAGCAACCTGATCTACTGGGAGGTGTCCCTGCCCATGTCAGGGGGATGGAACTAGATGAGCTTTAAGGTCACCCCTGACTCAAATCGTTCTGTAATTCTATGATACTCCTTACTTTGAATGAACCTGAATATAGACAAGTATAATTCAGATCTTGCTAAAAAAAGATTAATAAATGATGACCTGTTATGTCAGCAGTACATGTTTAGTACCTTTATTCCAGCATTTCTTAACATCTCTAGAGTTGGTCTAACATCTGCTTGCAGCTGATCTTCTACTCCGGTGAGACACAGCAGTTCCATTTCTCGCTCCAAACTCTCTACAACAGCAGCAACCTTCAGGTTTCTATCATGTATGCTTAATTTTGCTTGGTTGTATCGACTCTGCACAAACACAAAATCATTTAAGAGTTTGCTCTACAGGAATGCTCCCCTTAAAGTTACCAAATATGGTGAAGCAGAAGATCACTCTGTCCCTTCATACCTCAAAATCTTGATACTGTTCTTCAGTCAGTGACTTTTTGGCAACAACCAGTGTACGCAGCCCTTCTCGTGCCATATTACCACACTAAGTTGAACAAACCACAGAACAGTTATGCAAATATTCAACCATATGTACATGCTTAATATTATATGCTAACAGGGGATATCTGTACCGTAAGTTTTTAGACTCAGATTATTCTGGAGAAGACACAAAACAGTATAAAAAGCAATTATACTTCAGGTCTCCCAAATGACTGGTAAGCCAATCTAGATTTCCTCCCCTAGCTTAAAGAAACCCTATTCTAGGCTGAAGCTTTAAAAGAAATAAAAGCTACTTTTAAGCCATGCAATAAAGCTACATTTTATTTTTCCACTGAACATACCTCCTATGTGAAAGATATCTAGACATTAAAAAATAACCATGGAATAGCATTTCTTAATGAAAAACAAGGCTGTCCAGTGCAAAACACTTATTGATTTGACCTCATAAAGCTAAATAAATTAAACAAGTATTTTACAATTAATTGTGCATCATTATCGCCAAAAGTAATTTTTATGACATTTTGCTGGGTCTCAAGGGAGTTTAATTTATTCGTGTCCCTGAATAAATCAAACTGCCCTGCAGCAGATATTGATTCATATTGCCAATACCATCATGAACATACATGGTGTAATCATTGTATTAACATATTGTCTGTATGTAGGGTCAAAATAAGATGATTGCTGGTACCTCCTAGAGCCACACAGTGAAAAATATCAATCAGCTTTGAAATTCAGTCACTAGCTATTTTATGTTAAGCTTAATAAATCTGGCAAAAAACCCTATTTCAATTTGGCTGCAAACCTTATTGTACTTCATATTTCATAATCATATCTCACTGTAGAATTTGATAAAACAAGGGCACTTCAGGATAAACAGGTTTATAGCAGGACACTTCTCAGAAGTAATTAGCTTTTATGAGAAAGGTCAGTCAATGAAAAACAACTTTCCTTGTTTTAAGTAGGAACATGCTCTGCTGCGACTCCCAGCTCTGCTTTTCTTGTGGGTTATTTAAAATTTGGAAATAATTCTAATCACTTAAAATCCATTCAGGATATATGTAACAACTTCAAAACCCATTACAGCACAGGCTCAGGTTCTCTTTTAAACCTAATCCAATAATTCCTGATCTTTTGACTTTAAATTTTTAGTTTTTACAGAAACTTAATTCTTAAAAATTTTGATTTTGTTTCTTACCTCTTCTTCTAACCAATCATTGTACTGTACAATAGTAGACATTGCAACATCTGCACCCTTCATGTAAAATGTAATTTCTCCTGATGATTCATCCTAGAAATTTACAAGAGAAACAGAATGGAAAAAACCCACCTATTTATACAATCAAAATAATTACCTACCAATAACATGTAGTCAATGGATGATTTATAAAAGAAGTAGTACCCTGCCAAGAGGCGGAGAAGTTTTATTACCTGATGCTACTACTTCCAGTGACATCTCTGATTTCACTGAAATGCATACTCCCCACTTTCTCATATAACAGGATCAGTTCTAAGTGATGTCAATGTGACTAACAGATTCTCAGCATACCTAAAGTGCCAGTCTGAATTTTAAGAGTATCACTGTATGACCCCTATAACTACTCACAACAGAAAGTTTAACCCGCATCTTTGAAATACAATTAAAAATTTACAAATAATTTAGTGTAAATGCTTGCTACAGATGCTTTAATGATGAAACACTCATGGTACATTCAGAGAATTTACATGCAGGCAAATATAACAGAAATCAGAAATATATATGAGGTACAGTTTGTCACTGAAGGAATGAATTAGTCTGATCTCCAAGCTTCTTAAAGTATCTATGAGCATGTCACTGTTAAGACAAGCTCTTAGTGCCAACATCACCTAAAGAAATACAGACTTGTCAATGTCTCTCCAGATGTGAAACATACTTGCCTAAGGCCGATGGCATGCCTGGCTTGTCATCATGGGCAAATGAAAAATGGGATGAATTTGACACCTATTTAAGTGGGACTTGGCACTGAATTAACTATCTAACAATGCTGTTTGAAGCTGGTTTTGCTACATTCTCAGATTTTAGCTAGGGAGAACATAGAATTATGTAGTGTGGATGGCTTAACATTCATAGAGGTTTAAACCTTACTTTCAGCATGGTGCTGTGGCCTCCTTTCATCTGAGGTTTTAATGATTGTTACTATGCTCCCAACTGGACATCTAGGAGACAACTAAGCACGTATCTCATAAACCTTAGACCCTGGGGTTGTGCTGCACATCCATGACAATTCAGGTATCAACACTGGGTCTGGAAAAGCAGCAGCACTAGCAGTATAGAGAGATGCTAACTACTACTGTAAGAAATTTCAGCCATTAATTCTTGAAGAAGCAACATATTTTGTATGAAAGAAACAAATGAAAAAAGAAAAACAAAGGCTAAAGGCAACATGCAGAATTAGAGGCTAAGCATAAAGTAGAGAAATTAGCATGTTCTCATGAAAAAGAATCTCTGCAGCATGAGATTAGCCTGATTTTTGTACAATTACTTGCGTAGCATTTCATGTGTACCCACATGAAAGGTACACTTTTCATCTGAAAATCTTCTGAAATGCATTCTCTTAAGTATTAATTTTCTATTAAATTTCATAAAATTAAACATTCAGTAAAAACATTTTTTGAGAAATAAAAACCAAGACCCAGAAGACCCCCACAATTACCCTGACTATGATCCCCATGCGCTTGCTCTCAGAAGTGAAGGGGAAGATCTGCAGAATATAGTATGTCAGAATGTGTCCACCAGGGGTCTTCAGCTGCATTGAGGTCAAATCCCTGCTAACCAGAGTGAGACCCACACTCTCTGTCCACTGCACCAGTGCTACCTAAAGGAAGGGGAAAAGAAAAAACAAAACCAAACAAGAGAGACATGTTTCAGTGTCTATTATAGGTCATGTTTCAGACGGTCTATTATACTGTTCTATAAATCAGGCTAAAACCAAACAACTGTTGCTAGGGTAAAAGTCTAAACTCTTCCAAGAATCTAGAGGGGAAAAAAATAAGTGAATAGCAGTAGTCTGAGAACAAAATCTTGATGCATCAGATAAGCACTTTCCTTCAGAAAGCTTACAAAAATTCTTACGAAGAACAGAAAACCTTATTTGAAATTATTCCTGCAAATTACTTATTTAGGCTATACTGCTCAGAAATAACAGTCCTAGTAAGAAAACCAAACAGATATTCACCAATATAAAAAAGGACATCATCCAGTAGAAGTTATGCAAAATCAGAATACAGTTGCTGTACCAATGACACTGCTATGTTACTAAAATATTTTGGGAATATTCCCATATAAAACATTTTATTAGATCTACAATTACATGGATGTTGGGATACTGCAATATGAAGTATATAAATGAGAAAAGGATCTTATTTTTAGTTTACTTTGTTCACTGTTGCGACTTTACTACTTATGTTTCAAAAAATAATATAATTGTTGAAGTTCTGGGCATTTCAAATAAGATGGAAACCAAGCTTCCAATACCGCACCCCACAAACACTTGCAAAAGTCCTTTTTACAAACCCAGAAATGCCGCAGTATACAAAAATCACCATTAGCTATCACTACATGGCATCTCAATTGCATGCATTAGAGATTTGCCTATTTTTTTAATGTTGCTGCTCTAAAGTTCATGATCTCTAGCTTCTACTTTCTTCTATGCTTCAAGTAACACACAAGTTATTTTTCTATCACCACTGTTGTGTAGTTTATTCCCTTAAAAAATCAGTATTTTAGAAAAACTGCTTTAAAGTTAGTTCATATACAAATCGTATTCCATATCTGAATGGGAATTTTCTGATAGAAGTGCTAATCACTATTGGAAAGCACATTTCAAAGTGACTAGTAAGGAAATTGTCATGAAGTTCACTTGATTTTTATGAAACCTGCCTCTGCTATTAATCTCAGGCAAGATAAAAAAAAAAAATAAAATTCAAGCAGCCTGATAAAAGACATGCAAGTAGCAAAACCCCTAGATTAAGCTCGACAAACATGATGACTAATGCCCACTAACAATTTCACCCAAAGCAAGTAAGTTTGTGTGAACTCTAAGAAACCCTAGTTGTGCCATCTGTGTAAGCACCACCAAATAAAAACGCAGTGAGATGCAGTTACAGAAAAGACAAGGACATACTCTGAAAAGCACTATCTGAAAATCTCAAAACATCACAGGAAGTCTCAGGAATATTTTTTTTCTCTCAACAGAAGTATCATATAAACTGCAAATGATTCAATACTCCCAAGGCTGATTTTTAATTTTCACAATGGAAGTTTACTATTACAGTCTGACCTGTAAAATGAATCTTTCTACTCATTTGTGTCTCATTTGTGTCCCTTTGCAGGTAGGACTAAGTGTTGTATATTTGGCGTCTCACATCTGTTTATTATTTTGTTTACGCTTGGCTTCACCTACCAGTTGAATTAGCGTTTTACAGCACACTCATTTCTGATTCTTATATCCGATCTACATGCAACTGCATATATTTTTTTTCCCTAATTGATCAGTGCAAATACTATAGCAGAGATAGTCAATAAGGCTCAAGAGTCAAACAGATGCCTAAAATTCAGATAAACAAACTCCAGAGCAAAACATTAAATTTGACTCTCATAATTCAGAATGAATCACAGCAGAGAGACCCTGACAGCATCCCGAACACCACAGCCAGACTCCTCTAAATATCTGAAGCTTTTTAGAATATACAAATTTAAAAAGAAAAAAAAAGTACTTCACAAATGGCAGAGAAATCTAAATTCTAACTCTTAATAAATATACACAAAGACTGGCTATATGGAGTTCAGAAAAGGGATTCTTAAGCAAGCTTCTCTGCTTGANTAGAATATACAAATTTAAAAAGAAAAAAAAAAGTACTTCACAAATGGCAGAGAAATCTAAATTCTAACTCTTAATAAATATACACAAAGACTGGCTATATGGAGTTCAGAAAAGGGATTCTTAAGCAAGCTTCTCTGCTTGAGGTTTCCCCTTGACAAGTGTATTACCTTCAACATGTTTCTAAAACTTTATATTAATATGATCTTGCAATATAGTGTGCATACATCAAGAACCCCCAGAATGCCACATAAAAATAGCAGCTGTGGCTTCTATAAAGCCTGATATATTGGATGGAGTTGGATAAAGCAATCAAAGGCTGGAGAGGCATGAAAGTATGTGCTGGTGATGCTGCTATTTTGCTTTAAAAAACCCCCAACATTCTAATTATAATACTCATTTGGTGATAACTATTAATTTCCTAACATGCATAGGTGAATTGTGTGAATTTCCCAAATCTAGGGATATATTTTTTTTTTAATTAGGGACTTATTTGGATATTTTGCAGGTCTTGCCTGGTTTATCACCAAGTTCTCTCCTTTGGCTTCCTGGGAGACAGAAGTATATCACTAGCTGTAGAGTCCTCCCACTACTGTGACACAGGTATGCACCTCAACCCCACTAGCTGTGTAGCGTTCCCAGGACAGGTAATGCAAGTGAAGTCAAAGAAAGATTCAGCAGTTTCTAACTTGCTAGTGGTCTTCCTCCTCTGTAGGAATCCAAAGTATAAAGCCAGCTACCCACCTCTCTTCTTTGGAAGTAGCAAATTCCAAATTAGGGATTAAGGTAGAAAATAATTCCATTATGCAATGTAAATGTAACAGATCTGGCAAAGGCTACAAAGGGTTTCTCAATCCCCCCCCTTACTTAGAGCTTCTTACCCAAAACCTTTCAGGTGCCTTTATACTTACTACACGCCCACTGTTGAGCTCTGGTTGCCTAAGTCAGCAGTATCTCTCCGCTAGAGGACACCCGACCCCCAGAGCTTCCATAGCTCACAGTCACAACTATCAAACTCTTCCATTAGCACAGCATGGATTGAAAATTAAAGTGAAATTCATAGCCTTCATACAGAAATTCTCCCAACTCAAGGAGCAATTGTGTGACCCACAATGTAACAGTACAAGTAGCTTCTCTGACCAGAATGGTGTGTCTAGCTCAGGTGCCTGAGGAACATGTGCATGTTTGGAAGGGCATGAAGAGGGGAAGCTTGTTACAGACCATGACAGCCCTAATTCCATGTTTTGGAGACATCATCATCCCATTTGTTTAGAAATGTTCATTTATGGAACTAGATCAAAACAAGCAGCTTTTAAGTTTCTTAGGCTGTTACTATAAAGTTCCATGAAATACAAGGTTGATAGTTACCTATTTTATCAGTCACAAAACTCAAGCCTGCTAGAGTCAGGAAAATGAATAGTTAAGGACTTCACAAACTCTCTATCAAGCACTGCAGAAAACCCAAGCCCCTTCCTCATTCCTGTTGTGGATTCAAAACTGCATATTAATTTAAAACATTAGACTGACTTTAGCCTAAAATAAATGCTAATTAAAAATTAAAAACCCCCACAAACAGATTTGTAAATTGACAACCCAGAAAACCTTTGGTATATTTAATTTTATCATTAACTAATTACATTCAAAATTACTTTTTTCCAACTGTGGTGTCAACATTATTTTTTAAGGAAAAAAAGTATCTTTTCTACAATGAGCTCTATTAGCCTGTGAGTCCCATTTAATAACTCCAATTAAAATAATTATGTGGCAGAAAATGCTACAAATATCTAAGCACAAGAATCAATAGACAAAATTAAGGCCAACATGTAAGATGAAACATACTGTCCATAGAAAGCATTTAAAGGAACAGCAGTATATTTACTTTTAAACTCTGAAGATGAAGGAGTTAAGTACCTGCCTACCCTATCAAATAACAGGAGTTTGCTTCTCTCTGGAGTGGTGTTAGATGGCTTTAGGCCATTCAATCAGTACATTCAGGACTGTTCCTTACACAGCCCAACTCAAAGCCTATCTCTGAATTCTCCTGACCTTTCCTTGTGAGGTTGAGTAATTTCCGCATGGAAGGTCATTCTCATTCCCTCTCAGATTAGCATATTCCTTAGCTTCCTCTGGACCAATAGGAAGCATCACTTAATCACCCAACTGCCTTACTGGTTTTCAGTTTGGTGAATTGCAACACCAAAGAGTCTCTGCACTGTGGAAAATACCTCTGGTAACCTGTCATCTTGGGAGCACGATGGCATGAAGATGTCCCAGTTAAAGAAAACCTGATAATTTGAAAAAATATGAAACTCGTCTTGCCTTTTGGCACATAGGTTTCTAAATCCTCAAACTGAGGTATTGGAAGCACATTTTTGATTCCTGAAGACCTTCAGTTACTGGATCAATCCTAAAAGGCTTTACTGCTTGTCAGAAGACCAAAAAAAAAAAAAAAAAAAAACCCTAGCCTT
>NDXB01009844.1:280162-312662 GCA_002631895.1 Agapornis roseicollis
TCAAAAAAAAAAAAAAAAAATGCCCTAGGCTGTTCGTGCTTCTTTTAGATGCTACATCAATCAGGCCTGGAACATATAAAACATCATGCTACTACCACTTCCTTTGAATTCTGGGACCAACTGTTACTTTCAATGCACAATGTTCCCTTTTGAGCTAAGACATCAGTTTAAGATTAGAGATCCACTGCCTAGCTGCTGGTGTTGGCAGCTCTTCTCCATCTCATCCTAGAGTTTGAGAGTTCCCCACCAGTTGTGCTGACAGCTTTTCTGAGGCTATGATATGAACATGACCACTTAAACTGAAAGACTTCAAAGATTTTGGTATATATGAGGAAGCAATATGTAGGGTGAAAAAGAAGGACTAGGGGTGAAAATTTTGTAAGTTAGTTTTGCTGTATAGAAGAATTCTCCTGTACCAACCTGCATTTATTTCAGAGTATTTAAGAACATCTTCACTTCAGACAACAGCATCTATTTTCAAAACCAGGTTGCCCTGTACGGTATACAGAGGTTAAATGTGTGGTATTTTGAAGTTAAGGCTATTGGTTTGGAAACAGGAAAGAAGCAGTGAGATTGCTTGCTCACCACTGCCTTAGTGTTCCCGATGGTTTCTGTTTGGATTGTTCAACATCTCACATAATGTTTCTGATCAGCACTGCTTTGTTCTTATTTATAAACACTGGTTTGATAATTATCACTTGCAGTCTATCATTTTTCATCTAAAAACTTCATAACTAAAATAAAATTATTAACTTAAAAATACAGCTTGATCATATGAAAAAACTGATGATCAATATTCAAGTCAAGCTATGGAGTAGTTATTCTCTGTGGGTCTCGAAGGACATGAAAGTGATGGTTTTATGCTACTGAGTGATTTGCTTTTCACAATACATTGACAAAACAACACAATTAGTCTTGCTTCAATAAGCACACACAATAAAATGAATTAAACAATACAACATGTCTCATACATTACAGCTTGACTTTTGTAAACACAAAAGCTGCTTCACTAAGGGTATATCATTTCCCTGTCTGTTTTTAAAGGACTGGTTTTGTATCTTTGTAATTAATTTTAGCAACTCTGTTTCTGGACAGAAATGCTGGAATTAAATAACTGACCACATTTTAAGGTAGCATTTAAATATTCAAAATCCTGGCATTAGAAATGCTTGAGAATATAACAGTGCAAGACAAAGCATAACCAATAAATAAATGGTTTATGAGGGTAAGCAGTCATTAAAAATCATGAATGATCAACCTTTTCTGACCATGCAGAGCAAAGGTCTTCAAAGGCTCCTGTTCATACCATGCCCCTGGATTGCTTGGGTCTGTAACCTTTGAACTCCATTGCTTTACCTACTTAGTTTATATCCTTTTATGATTGTTCATTACATTAAGGTAGCTGGTTTTCTACAGATGAGCTGGATCCGCATGTATAATGGCCAAGTAGGAGCTTCTTTGATTTTCTTTTTTACTGTGTTCTCAATGGATATTTTTTGTTTGCTATGCTACAGCTGTAGAGGACAAGTGACAGACAAATGAAACTTTCCACGCTTTCAGAGAAAATGAAATATTGATCACTTATCATAAGAAACAAAGAGCCTGGCATAAGTAGGGTTCCTATTATGAATACAAAATCAGTTACTTATCTCAGGTTACTCTAACAGTAGATAAATACATCTTTTATGATGAATGTACCTACTCCTGAATGTGCATACTTTGTTATAGTTATGTTTCATCTGTATATAGATGAACACATAAACACATAGATGTGAAGAATTTCAAATGAATTCTTTGAATCAGTTCACTAAGTTTCCAGCGTGTCAATATATTACTAAACTGCTTCTTATACCTTCCTATATGGGAGAACAGTTTACACTTACACATTGTTCTCTGCTCTTTACACCCTATGATGATATCATGCAATATCATGTAATGCAACAGACAACTGCAAATAACATCTTTAAAAAGACCACAATCAAGCAAAATCTAAGAGAACAGAATTGTAACACTGAGGAAGTACAATGCATAAAACTGGTTAAGTCTATTAAATGATAATGTTGCTTATTAACCAAATACGTTGTGATAGGTCAGTGCTGAGGTTAAACAGAAAACATCAATTGAACCATTTCCCTAAATAAAGCTCCAGGGTGCAATATTCAAAGCACTTTATTCAATAAAAAATGCTTTTAAAATGGTACTTCGGTGATTGGGAAACATTGGCATCATCCGTCAACCTAACTGCAGGAAAGTTCAATAAGCTAAATAATGAACCATTTACATTATTTTCCTTAGGCTTCAGTGATTTGCAAACATTGCATCAATAGAACTCTTTAAAAAATTATGATAAAGACCTGCTAGTCTTTCAACTCTTAGGCTTTTTGCTGTCATGCTGCAATTTTTAAGCTGTTTAAATGAGGTTTTTTTGTAGCTTCATCTTTTTATAGGACTCCATTTAGCATCAATTTCTCATTATATTAAAGCATATTTGTTCAATACGATATTTTTTCTAGTGTTTCAAGCATTATCTTTGAGAAACAAAACGGAAATTTAATGCTCTCTCTTCTGAAATGTAAGCTTTTAATTTCACTGCCATATAATTTGAATATATGAGTCCAGATGGTAAAAAAAAAATTCATTATTAAAAGGATACCTGTGCTTTCTCTTCCTTGAAGCACTAATGGTTTCTCTGCTGATATTTTTCTCTTCTACTTCTACCCTGTGTCCCAGATCTGCTNAATATATGAGTCCAGATGGTAAAAAAAAATTCATTATTAAAAGGATACCTGTGCTTTCTCTTCCTTGAAGCACTAATGGTTTCTCTGCTGATATTTTTCTCTTCTACTTCTACCCTGTGTCCCAGATCTGCTTTTCTAGCACTTTATCAGCTTTCCTCTTTCCAAGGTCGAATTCCCTACTGTCTTCCCAGGACACCACTTGCATATCTCTCAAGTCTTACAGCTGTTTCCTTTAGCAAATACGAGAGGAGAATTGCTCTTTATGGGAGTATTTTCAGGTTCCAAACAACTGAATGAATACACAAATGCCCACAGGGAGAGAAGAGCAAATGGGAGAAAAAATTCACATACCCTCTGTCAAACGCACATCTCTTAACCTGATTTAGTAGCAGCTTTGGCTGTTAAAGCAGAATGTTTACTTAATCCATAGCTGCCATCATACCTGCATAGGTTGTTACTTGTTCATGCTGTCTTTCACTATATTTAGCAGTATCTCACTAGCTCGCCACACTGATCTATTTAAGAAATAATATGTGCATATGAAAAATTGTACACATGTGCACAACACTGGTCAAATACTACACAATAACACTAACAAACCATATTTACAGGGTATCTCTGGCAAAAACAAGTGCACTTCCTGCATTCTCAATTCATAATGCAGATCAACCCACAGTATGTAACACTACATACAGTACTATGGATTACTGAGTTTAGCCAAAGAGCTAGGAGTCCAGTCCTGCCTAGAGTTTATTCCTAAAGAACTTTTTAATCACTGAGAAACAGCCACTTCTCTATATTCTACAATGCTTAGACACTATGAACTGTGCTCATAGCATCTGAAATTCACATGACTGCTCGTTTGGTACTATGTGAATTTTATTTCTTACATTCCTAAAAATACTTGTCATAGACTTGTTCCTTTTAACAATTACAGCTTGAATTGCTGAAGTTTTGTTACTATTACAGATGGTGATTTATTAGGCATGTAAACCAAATGTATACCAAGAATAATAGGCTATGCTGTAGCTGGATGAAGTTTGTGGAAGAAATATTACCTTGTATTAGATTGACTTCTGTACTAGAAAAATATACAGGCTTTCAGATATACACTCATTTCTTCACATCTTACAACAACCTTGCTTTGCTATGACTAAACTACTGTGGCTACACCACCAACAGCACAACCAAGCTCCAGACACTGCTAGAATTTATTTAAAACGAAGTTGCCCTTCAGCCTGCTCACTTTCAGAGGCAAAACTATTTCTGTATTAGACTATACCAAGTGCATACATGTTTTTGTAAAGTGGGCAATAATTATTATTTATACGCACTCTGCAGTATCTTGAAACTTGAGCTTTGCCTATCTTCCATATCTTTTCAGATTGAATTTTCGGCCAACAATTTAGGGCTCAAAACAGGTTTATTCTTAACAATAACTAAAATCCACTGAAAGCAGTAGGATTTGTTTGAAATTTGGATTTTAATGGTAGTCAGATACATGTTTTTATTGAAATGGAGGTTGAAATTTGCAATTTTGACAGAACCTGAAGATTATCAGGCTGCTAAGGGTCTGAAACTCAAAAGCTTTTCTACAGGAGTATTTGAGGCTTGGGTTCTTTTTTTTTCCCCTATTAAGAATACCTACATTCTACTAACTGGTAGTGTCTTTCATTAATTTATCTGGTTGTCCATCACTCAAAGCAGTTTCATATTCCCTTTTGCATGCATATGCTATGATTTATACATGGATTAATCTTTTGAGAATACATCTAGTGTCTTTAATTGCAATATTCAACACAGTATTGATCCCGAAGCACTGACTTCACAGACCTTTCAGTCAAATAATTGAAACACTTCTGTATAACAAAGAAACATCAAATCTCTCCTACAGCTGTAAAGGACATAAAACTGGACTGCTGCTAATTCTGAAGAAACCCCAGCCCTGCAAACATTTCTTTCACAGTTCTGCCATTTTTAACTTATTTTATCCTGGTTTTTTTATGAGCAATTTTTTCACCCTTGCATACTAACCTCATCAGGGCTGGAAGCCTGGTAAGTTCGATTTTCATCACTGAAGTCCTGATCCACCTCAGCATATTCTGTTTCTCCAGACACACCAGCCCGGGATTCATATACTGGGGTCACATTGTGGCATAGTGCAATGGCCTTCACTGCTTCATGTATCCGACTGCTGACACTCTTGCGGACTTTGGGTGCAGATGACTGAGGTTTCCTAGATGGTGTTGAACTCGTACTGTTTCCACTGCTCTGAGAGTGCACCTTTAAGACCCAATTAATAGTGAAGCAAAGTTCAATAATGAAAACTAAACATGAATATTAATATATATATATGCTTGTTCCCTTTAAAGGTTGATAAATGATAAGGATTGTAATTATTAATTTATACAACCTACTGTTAACCTCTTTAGTTTGTGATTTATAAAAATCCCTCATTTACTTTTCTGCAGGACTGATACATAACTGCGGGTTCATCACACTGCATTTGTAGTCAGAGATCAGTAATAGAGCCTGCAGTCAATTAAAAAATGTGAAATGAAGCCAAGTATGCTGTAAAAGGGATGAAGAGGCTGACTGCATTCTGCCGAAAACTCTGCTTCCTCACTTCAGAATTTACCTTTTTAGTGATGTGTATCAGCAGTCTTTTTAATGTCCTTCACATTTTATGAATTGTTTTTTAAACAGTATTTAAGCCAGCAACCAATTCAATGAAATTCAGAAATACCAAACCAAACTTGCAAGGGTGGTATTTTGTTGTAGCTCTTTAGTCTCTTTGTCACCTGTGTACATTCAGAGGTTGGAAACTCCAGTGCCATTTACTTGAAAAAAAAACTTGTCTTCTAAATCTTCAACTAAATCTCTTTTAAGATCATCACATTGGTACGGCACAAAAGGACAAAAGCAAGTATCATTGTTAAGTATAAATGAGTCATTAGAATACAAATATTGCTAATTTATAAAATACAGGATTTCTGTATTATTTGTGAACTAATGCAGTTTGTATGTTTTTGCTGCAGGTTGAAATTTGTTTTTCCCTTACATGAATGTAGTAATCTAACAAAATAATAGTTTTACACAGATTTGAAGATCACATTACTGTTGCATAACCACTAAGATAGTACTATATATTTATAATTAGCTGAAATTAAGGTTGGCAGGTTTTGGTTTTGTTTATTTATTTTTGTTTTTTTAAAGCCAGCACATTAAATATATCAGTAGTACTACACCAAAGGCTCTTCTGTTATCCAGGGTAACTCAGAAAACCTCTTCAGAAACCATGCTTTTTTCCTCCTGACTGCAATCTGCTGAACCGTGAACATTCTGCCCATCAAATTACAGTGTTGTCTAATAAAGGGTTTAACTTTCTGCTCATCTGGCACTGCTTTTCAGCTACAGCTTTAAACCTCTGCATTTGCATTCTGTTAACGTTGATGCCATTACAGCTGCAAATAAATTAAGCTGATTTACTCCTTCTGAATTATGTTATGTTTATTGATGCTTGTATAATTTAATTTCACACAAATTCCATTAAAGATTATGCCCTCTATCACAAAATGCTTCCAGTGGGGAAATATAATCAGGTTATAATAGATTTGTGTGTTACATTAAGATGACAATAGTCTAGTAGGTCCACTGTAATAATAAAACAGAACACAAACAAGGGATAAAATCAATGTCACACAAGAACCACTGCCTAGCTAACTGGCAGCTTCTATTATCATAGATTAAATAAAAACCTCACCATACTTTTTCAGATTGAAACAATTGTTTAATAGTGACTTGTTTTGTTACCAAGACTCCTTCATTTCTCTGCTGTAGAATGTTGCTACCAACACACACATAATTAAAGCATTATTTAAACATCAAGAAGTGTTATTCAGAGCTGAAAAAAAAGAAGGAAGTTCCCCGAAAGTTCATCACCTACTAACAGCAAACATAGATCTGGGAAATCTTTTCCCACAGTTGGGACATTTCTTACTTCTTTTAAAAATTTCAGTACCAAATATGTTACGGTTACTAAAAGCTTAATTAACCATAGGTATCACTCATTAAAGTAAAAGCTTTAAACTGATAAGAATTCCAGGGGTCAGACAATTCTTTTCAGATAGAACATTTAACCACAAAATAAGAAACCAGTGGTAATGAGCACAACTGCTCTAGCTTAGTCATCTAAGTCAGGCCTAGGCATGCCAGCTCAAGACTGTCAGTTAATATCATTTATTGCTACAGTTGTTAGTGTGAATACACAAACAACCCATTATAACTGAAATACATTTGGATGATTTTTATTATCATAATCAGGCAGCATTTACCTTCAGTAACCCATTCTGAACCAAGTTTTGACTGCTGATCTTTAGGTAAAAGAGCTCCGTATCTCATTTCCAAGGGATATTATTGAATCTTAGTTAATATTCATGGCTATATCTACAAAGAATTCAGCTTAAATGGATTTATCCAAAGAAAATTAATTGAAGAAGTGGATTTGTTGATCTGTTTAGATGGAAAATAATAAGGAAATTGAAGCTGCAGACCAAAAGCTTCTAATATATATTGCTTATTCACTGCTTTCTCTCCTGCTTCTCTTCCCAAAAGCTACATAATATTAACTGAGTCCAGTGTGGTGTCCAACAGCTACTTTTTAATTTTATTTAAGCAAATGAGAAGAGGGCTATAGTTTAAACCAGCATAACAGAAGGTTAAAATCAATTGTTTATCCTACAATCTTTTTACAAGAGAAAATGAATACACAGACAAGGAGGTCAGTCAACAAACTTAACTGGGTCAGCCAGTCATGTTTGTGTACGCAAGTTAACTATGGAAAAGAACTTTTATATAAAAAAGTTTATTATCATACTGTACACAATATATGGCAATATTAGTGATCATATGTTTCCTCTTTTCTTTTTCTTGTTTCAAATAACAAAAATAGAAAATAAAGCAAAAAATTCTTCCAAATCTCAAGAGTAGAATGAGGTGCTCAGAAAAGTTTGCAGAAAGCACACAAAGAGTCTGCATACATGGGAAATGCAAGTGATGCTTGCAGAATTCCATCTTCCTCCTTCATCCTATGACTGATCTACAGACCAACAGGGTATCACAATCCTCTTGTACAGTTTGCAGGCCAAGCATTCATATAGCACAGGAACACTTTGCTGCCCAGCAATATAGTTTTCCATTCCCTTCCCCTTTACCTCCAGTTTTATGTATTTTGTAATCATCTTGCTTATTAACACCCTCCCCCCCCAAAAACCCTTCCCCACCACTTTTAAGATACGTCTTTATAAATTTTATTTTGATAACTATTTTGCTACCTTTGGGTTAGATAAAATTAATGTGGCTTTTCAATGCCTATTCTTTATGAATATCTTCAAAGATATAATTACTATTCATCTTGTTCTGAACACATAGCTGTAATTTGTAGTCTCAGTAATGAATAACTTACTCTTAGAGTATTTGGCAGGAGAAAGACTGCACTGCACAGACAGGTTAACACAGGTTTCTGCTAATGGGTAACAGAAAAGTAAACTCCTTTAAGTGGGCATTACAAGGAAGTTCAGAATCAGGAGAAAACTATGTACAGTCTCACATTTTTCCTTTTCATCCTATCTATCTTACAAATGAAGGAACTTTCATAGCATTTCAAAGTCCTAGACATAATCAGTAACAATGCTTCAATGATGTTAAAAAAAAATAAATCTCAATATTAAAGGTAAATTATTTATGAAAGGAGATACCTGTGAATAAGAGTTTATAATATGACTCTGTATTTCATCCATTGTATCTGTTCCATAGGACACAGTACCTAGGTGCAGGCGCTTAAATATCATCTCATTCTGTGTAAGTGTTCCTGTAATGAAGAAGTAGTATATCACAAAGCAGCCAAAAACACCATGAGAAGGCGACAAAAAAACCCACCCAAATCTTTCTTTTGGAAAGGAGGAATGAATCACGAGTTAGAATCAGTTTAATTAATGGAATGTTTGTGGAAAACAGTCAGGGTTAGTCATACTGGAAGAAATCACTGGTTTCACCTTCAAGCTGATTCTGCCAACACAACGAAATATACAAGTTTGAAAAAAGACAAAAACTTTTCATATGGAAATAGAAAATGCAGTATCTGGATGGAACCAACTCAAAAGCCAGTGCAAGAGTCTGCACCATGTATCAGAAAATCTAAAGAAGAAAAAAACAAAAAGCAAAAAAGACCCCCACCCCCAAACAACCAAACAAAAACTAACAACCAAAAAAAACACCCCCCTAAAATTCATACAGAGATTCTGCACTTTGTGTATGAAGGTAGACATTCTGGCAAATAGGCACAATTAAAGCTGTCTACAGTAAGTAATTAAGAGCTAACACCACTTCCAAATTTAACAGATTTAACCTCCAACTGGAATAAGCCAGAATGAACAAAATCAGTGGTTTCAGAGCTCACTTCACATTTGTAAGAAACTACAGGGTGTCAGTCACTGACTGACATTTTGCAGCCAACTCTGCCAAGCAGTCACATCCTCTGGTTTGAGAAAGCTCTAATTGAAGGCTTCAGCCTTCTGTGATGGGCACATCAGGGAAAAAAGGTCACTCCTGCCTAGCTTCCTGTGTTCAGTTCACAAAATATTATTCTAAAAATGGCCCTTCCTGTAACTTTTTGTCTACAGTTACTGTGCTAAAGTAAAAGTAATACAGTGCAAAGCTATTATAGTTTTTGCATCATTACAGTACATAAATCCGATGATAAAGTAAAAAACAATAAAAAACTATAACATGTTACCAAAAGTGACATTCTTGAAGCTTCCACAATATTTTTAATATGGAAGATATGATAATTATTTATAAATAAAAATTGCAGAATAAAACATATTAATTTTATTTACCTAGACTATTTTTATATCATGTCTTTGTCCCAGTATGCCAAGATACACAATAAGCCACAGGATGAGAAAACACTAAAAGCATGACATATGCTATAATTACTATCTGGAAAACTGAACTGTTTGGCCAGTAACATCCAGTTTATGTATCTAATATGGCTAGAATCACTGATGATCTTCAGAGAGTCAGAAGGGCTGTAAAAGTCTCATGTCTTTCTCATAGATGAGATGTCTACCACTCCTATTCCCTGGTAATATCTGTACAGTGATACTTCATCTCAACTGTCATACCATCAAACTGCACCATCAAACTGCGTGTTCCTCTATTACCAGCACTAGATGATTGCTCTGAATTCCCTACCATTAGAAAATGACATTTCCCATTTGCTTTCTCTTATATGTTGAGGATTTTTCTTTCTATATTAAAATTTTTTAATTAAAAAATGTTTAAGATAAGGTTAATGTGAAATGCGCAAATTCTCCACAAAATATGCATAACATTACCAAATATCACATACGAATTAGAATATTCCCAAGGCTGGAAAACAGCCAAAGAAGAGAAAGTTCCTGATCTGTGGAATTAGCAAGTCATAAATTTTTTGTTTACACCAGGGATAAGAAGATAATTTTGGCCTTATACTGATCATATAAAACTATGAGAAATTACTTCTTCTGCCTTGAGAAGCTGTGCTTTTATTGAGACCTTTTGTAAATTTTTTTGATAAATTTTTCACTTTAGTAATAGACTAAGAAAACCCAATCTCCCGTTTGCACGAGAAACATGAAAGTTTTCACTAACAAACATGAGAGATTAAAATCCCCATTCCTAAAAAGAAAAAAAAAAAAGAGAAAAAAAAAACAACAACAACAAAAAAACAACAAAAAAACCCCCAAATAAAAAAAAACCCACCACAACCAAAAAAACCACCAACCCCCAAACCAAAACTAAAACCCAGCCACCTTGTTCAGTAATATTTACTGCAAGAAATTTCAAGCAAATCTGCATCACCTTCTTTACTTTCCAGGCATGCTCATACCTTTTCACTGCCCTTGGCTTTGCCAAGCCTTTGAAGTAAAATAAACACTCCCTAGCAGTTCTGAAACTAAATGCTACTCAAAACTGGAGACAGCAGGCAACTGCCAAACCTGCTTCCCACTAGTTCTGTAATTGCTGCTTGGGAAAACTGAACAGGAAACAAATTAAGTCCTAAGAATATTCAATGGAAAGATTATTTCTTCTGACACCATTGAAATCAGTCCACTTCCAAATCATGCTTGATGAGGGAAGAGTACATAGGTGGAAAATCTATGTGTGTGCCCCCAGCCTCTTTCAGCAAGCAGAGAAAAAAAGCTTCTGAGCAGAAAAGTATCGAGTTTTCTATCTTACAACAATCACGAGCCAACAAAGAAGGTTTAGGAAAAGTGGGTGAGGAAAAAATGTAAATGTCTTGTAAAGAAATGGAAATAAACATTCCAGCAATCCTGATTCAATAACTGCATCTTATAACATTACTTATATGAGCCTTTTTATTGACTACATTAATAAGAAACATCCATGGCATGTGAAAAGAGGCTGCCAACACGCTTGTACCTGTTACACAAAATTGTAATATAATAAATAAGAAAAAAACAAAGAAACAACAATTATAATTTGCTCATTCTTCTTAACACTAGTGTAAGGCTTTCAATGATAGTCGCAATAAACTTGATGTGTGATTAGACAAACACGGCTAGCTACATGTATAAAAGTGTTCCCAAAAGTTTCTGCCAAAAACAAAGTAATACACCTTTCTTGGTCATCCACATGAAAGTTAAGTTTTAACATGTTTACAAATTAAGAATTTACACTTAAATTCCCTTAATGAATGAAGCACAAAATGGGACAGAAGCACCCCCATATACAAGGTGCCAATCAGTCACATTGTAACTTTAGCAGCAGCTCTGTTTCAAATCTTACTCTTTGTTGGAGACAAATACACCTTGACAAAACAACACAACTTTTACCTTATGTCCTGAAATACAAGCACTTCAAATATCTAGAAGCAGATTTTACAATATAGCCTACTTTGGGAATGCAAAAGAACTCAAAACTGAGCTCTATAGGCTGCTCAAGATGCTGAATACTGAAGAATAGTGAAAGAGCTTTCTATTTTTAATAATGCTTTTTCAAGACTTACTTATCAATTCCATGCTTTCAGGACATTACTAATATGAAGAGTTATTAGATAAAAAGGGCTTAATTTAGGAAAGCTTCCAGAAATTATGCTAGTCAATATATGATCTATTACTATTATACATTGTTGAACTTTGCTTTGGAATGCAGGTACTACTCAAGGGGAAATAACCTGACAAAAAGTTAGCATACAATTGCTGAAGAAAAAACTTAGTATGCTCTTTAATGAACCCAAGAGTTGCTCCACCCACCCCTCCCCCAGTTGTATCATTAAACACAGAGTAAAGCAGGCAAAGAGGAAATTAATCTCTAAGGAAAAAGTCCTGAAGGCATCATTCCCTGGGTGGCAACAGATGTGATTCACAACAGAGCAGTAGAGGTTGTTTTATTTTGTTTTTGAGAAGCAGATGCAGATATTTCTGATCCTATACTACTAGATGGTAATTTGTACCAATACCAACAATCTAAAAAGGCCAAAACAGAAAAGCAAGAAAATATGTGCAGCAGCAAAATTAATAACTTAATGACAGACTGAGAGGGCGAATAGCTTTTCATAAAATATGACTACTTTGAGCTACTTGCTTAAACAGACAAAAAGTCAGTGTAAATGCGAAAATTTCTATGGAAACTTTAAGGGGGATCTTAATAATTACACTGTTGGCAAATATCTGGAGATGAAAATCCTTGCTATGACTATGAGGAAAAAATATAGCCTGGTATAGGATGTAAAAAGAAAAAAACTGATGGTGTACACACATAGAGATAGGTCTGCTCACTCAGTTGCTCCACTTACAAACAGGCCATAAACATAACCACCACAAAACCTCAAACCAAACAAACCCTACTACAACTCAGTAAGGACTAGGACAAAGGTGAAGAGAGCTGATATATGTTTATTCTTTCCTGGGCAGAAGCTAACAGAAGAGGTAACAGTTAACACTGTTACAAATAGCAGTAGCTATTTCCTCTGCACCTCCTGCCTACAATAATGACAGCAGTACCTAAGAGTAACATTTATACTCATTGGATACACCACATATTTTCAGTTGACAGGAGCTCAACAGAAACCACAAAGTAAGAATTAGTTTGACTGATCTAGCTTAAGTGCATGTCTTGAAGCTTCCTGCAGGATCTCTCCATCAAATCTTTCCACTGCTAGCGTGCTCTGCTCACCTTGCAACCTCAGTGGTACTAAAAATCAGAGAGGTAGAGAAAGTGTAAATGCGATAATACAAATATATATCCATCAAAGTGAAGAGAGGAGATGTTACTCCATCAGCATTTTTTTTTTAATTACTCTCTGTGGTAACTTATATTGAACACATAAAGACTCAATTAAAGCATACCTTAAAAGATTAATCTTCAGAACAATTACTGGAATTCACTATTGTAACAGTACATTACATTAGGCACACCTAATGAAAAAGACCATGTATGCCAACCTTTAACACAAGGGTTTTCCTAGAAAAATAAAGAATCCCATTGCTCTGTGCACCGTTTCAACTATTAGATCTGTTAAGTATCTCATTTGGTCCAAACACCCGCTAAAATGTTAATTACAGAACTCAAATGCAAGTGCATGCATTAGTAAGTAACTATGCTTTGGAAGACTGTATGCATTTGTTTTAGCTGAATATTCTGGTAGCTGTCATGAACAGGTCTGACATCTCGCAACCTAAACAACAAAAATGTGCAAAAAAATATTGCTAAATACTATAATTTTTTTTCATAATTAGAATCTTTTAGTATCCTGGAAAGGATGAGATCTCATGCTCAGCTGCCCTTAGAAAATGCTGGAAACTGCTCCCCCTTGAAACAGTCCTCCCCTCCGCCATAACGGATGACGCCTTTCTGTCAAACTTATATGTGATTCAAGTCCAAACAACACGGCATTTTGGGTAATGGATGCTATAATTAAAATGTGAGTCCTAAAAAACCTGTTGTTTTAGTGGGTGTTTTTAGTAATGGCTTTGTTCTACATGAAGATAAAAACTCCTTAACAAAGGAATTAATGTATTGCTTTAATAGGCTGCACCGTGAGTTAAGTTTTAAAATTTATGAGTTCTCTGCAGCATTGTTCTTTAAACAATGGCATTGTCAAATGCAACCAGTGAGAAGATTAAAGTTCTCCCAGCAGATTAAGTACAAATTATCTGTCCTCCTGTTTCAGCATCATTTGTTCATTTATCACATAACGTCTAGTATTTCTGGTCAGTGTCAATATGCTCTGCATCCTTGCAGTTAACAGATGTCTTCTCTTGTCGAATGAATTACTTTATGTTTCACGCACTGGTGGCCGCAGATGTGTCACTATAGCAACATCATTAATTTCAGATCTTACCGGAAACATGCACTCCAATCAAACCTAATTATACCACATTGCTTTCTTGTCCCACAATAAGGAAACTATAATGCAATTATTGGGATACTTCATTTTCTATTATACTGTGGCAAATGAGAGAGCCACTGTGATGGACGCTTCTTGTCAAAAAGCTTATTGATGAAGCACAAACCCAATTTACAATCATACAAAGGACTACCTTGCAATTATGTTAGTAATGCAATGCCCCTTAGACTCGACAACTAATTCTCAATCATTTCCAGTGAAGCTTGGACCACAATGTAAGATTTTTGCAGATAGTTCTCTGGATTCCCTTTAATTTTCAATATTGAGGAAAACTTCATCTGCTTAAATTTAACCAGACCAGCCTTCTAGTCCTGCTTTTTAATGGCACCCAGTTGGACTGATCACTACGAAACTGGCTCTCTTCTTACCCCTCTGAGAGCAAAGCCTTAAGTGGGGAGAACAGAATCAACTGGTTTATGTGACTATGAACTGAAAATTCAAGTGAGAAAGTACTGAAGCTAGCTCTCATGAACAGTGTATAATCATGCAATGGTAACCATGGATTAAATGTGCAGATTTCATTCATCACCTAAGAGTGTGTTTCACATTTGTAATAAAATGTAGAATGAGACAAATGTATTCAGGAGAGGAAACTGTAGAGCAGCTACTGATAATACTCAGGTAAAAAGTAGATTGGGTATACATCTGTTCAAAATTAAACAGAGTTTAAAATTTGCAGGTCATTTAAGACTAATACAATTGAACAGTGCTTCCCATCATGATCTGAAGAAAAGTGTGGTCTGCAAAGCCATGGTCAGTGTTCTGGAGCTGGTAACGTCTGCTGGACCCCAGGCTTATTTTCACTTAAATCAGCTTTCAGCTAACACTTGGATAAAAGTACATAGCGTGAGATCGCTGACTGTTAGTCCAAGACATTTTGGAACTATTGCCCTATAATACTCCTTTCATTTTCATTTTTATATCATTAACTTACAGATTCAGACTTTCCTGCAGAACTCAGCAGACTGCAGTGCTCTGAAAAGCATTTGAGACTGAATACTAGCAATCACCCAAACTGTACATAAACACATTTTCTGGTAAAAGCCTTTCAACATATGTCTATTTAGTCCCTTTTAAGTATGCACTCTGAAAGGCCAGAATACAAGTGTTTCTTCTTAAAATTAAACAGAACTACTGTGATTGCAAGTGGCATGATGTGGGTTGAAAAACAAACAAATGAAAACAATGATTAGAAACAAAACAGGGTTTCTCTGTGTATATGCAAGTCAATAAAATGCATCCTTTCAAAGCTTTATAGATGTAGCACAGTATTTTTTCTGTGAAAATCCAGTATCACTAAATTCTGTGTTGACAAAACCCCCCACATTTCTTAAGGAGAAAAACCTTGGTTTTAATTATTGTTGCACTAGGTTAAGTGTACTGGTTGCCTTTCTAGAAGTAGAATTGCAGTGTCTTTTTTTCTTCTTTTTCAAACAATCTTCTATTTCTCAAACAGGGTGGTAGATACATACATCTTTAGGAAAAGAAGATAGTACACTAATCCTTGTGCCTCCAAATATAAGCTGGCCATCGGAGTGAGACTATAACTCTTGTATTGTGGAGTTCTGTGAATGCACTCTGTTAGCATTTTATTTAGCAAGTCTCTTGAAATTTTCAGCGCAGTCTGTTCAGCAGAATACTGCAATACTCAAGGCACTTTTCCAGTTTTGTATGGTAACTGGGTTCTCTATCATAAAGGTTTAAGAAGTATCTATTGGTTTTGCTTACAAAGTAGTGCTCTGGGTGAATGAACTCTACTGCATTGTTTTGAAAATTCATTATTTTTGAACATGCTTCCCCTTTTCCAAACATATGCTGCAAATTACATATTTCAAGCTTCCAATGCGACAGCACTCTTAAAGTTACATGAATTATCATGACGAAGGGTGCAATTAAAACCAGTAAGCAGCTTCAAACAGCATACAAATCATTAGCTAACTGAAATAAAACTTTTTAAAAGAAGAATTTTTCACTTGCTTTGAAGAACTACCACACTATAATTAGCAATACACTTTTCTACATCCTAAGAAAGAAGGTTGCAGTTGTCTTTTATCTTTGATAAAATAGAACATATTCAGAAGTGTACAGGGTAAAATATGTAGCGATAGAAAAAAAAAAAGTGTGTTCTGCAAATGTGACAATAATATATTATATTTACATTTTATTTCAAAATATGCAATAATGAAAGTGTTCACCATGGGACAGAATGTTGAACTATTTCAAGCAGAAAGAAATGTAAACTATGTATTAAGCTTCCTGAGCAGTGTAAGAGAGGCTTACCTCCCCCCCCCAAAAAAAAAACCCACTTTTTCACCATTTTAAACTATATTTTACTTAAAAACACTAAAAAAGTTCTTCAGCTATTTGAAAAACACTTTCTCAGTTCAAATGTTCAGCTTCTTAAAAAAAAGGTATGTTTACCAGAACCAATTTATTCAATCTCAGAAAGAACCAAGAAAGGAGAAGAAATACTATATTTTCTGCAGTATTTGTTATTTATTATGATGTTTTCTAAATAAACTTTAAGATTCCTTAAATACATCTAGAACTAAGAGCATGGTAAGACTGCAACGAGCTTCAGCCATAATGGCAGACAGCAGCACAGTACAAAGCTCTTCTTCACATACTTACCTTCTGATCCTGGTATTGGTTGGATTTTCCAGTGTAACAGTCAAGTATAGTAAACTGGTTAGTTATGAAGATGAAATAATACAGCAACTCTAGAACTGGTCTTTGTAACATAAAGAATAACTAACTTCATGGGGATAACAGATGTAATTTTGAAGGCTGCTCTTATCACTTGTTTTGGAAATTATTTGCTCTCTTGAAGGCCATTCTTAACTGTTACTTTCATACAATACTGAGGTAGAAATGAAGTGCAGAATAAAATAGCATACTGAGTGTTAATCTAGAGTCTTTTCAGAATAAAATACGTGGTTCTCCTATTAATGCTATCCAGTGTCCTGTTACTATAACAGGAGTGTTCCCACCAGAATAAATCAGATTATTACCAAATACTGACTTTCACATGTGAGTACTTTCCTACCTAAGCCTATTGATAATGGTCCCCCTATAAAGTCCCCAAGCACACACTTAAAATTTTACTGAAAAATAAAAGAAATAAAAATCAGTAGTCTAAATCTACCCTTACATTAACATACTTAAATACAGAATAAAGTTATTAGAAATTTTATAAAAGTCATATTTCAGAAGGTAACCTGATATACCTGTTTTATCCGTTAGTAAATAAACTAATCGTCCCAACTCTTCTGGTATGGTGCTAGTTCGAACAACTGTTCCAGGAATATTGTCATCTTTCATAATCATCCACCCATAGGCTGCCTTACCCATGTCCAAGTTCACACGTAAACTGCAAAGGAAATTTATACCATAATCAGTGTGAGTATCAGGAAAAGTGAAATTATCACCATAGAAAATATAACTAGAAGCTCTTTTTAGGATACCTGGAAAAAAAAAATCTTAAAATTATATGCAACAAAAATTTTGGAACGATCCTTTTGTTATGTGTTTGAAGGTACTTATCACATTAGAAAGTCAGTCCCCATGCAAGACCTTCAGAACTACCGCAATACAAACAAATGCAGTATCATGCCTTCTGCATGAGAGATTGCAACACTTTGTGGAGATTCTTCACATAATCACTACACTTATGAGAGCATTAGATACACTTTACTGACAAGACTAGATTGCTGTTCAAGTCACTCCTTTTATTTGTTAAAAAAATCACAGGTGTTGAGGTTTTTTATTATGTTAAAATACAAATATTTTTGTATGCCTTCAAGTCACTGCTTTTTAAAAATTACTTTTTCTCTAGGGAAGTACAACTATATTTATCAACTTCTCTTCCACTTCACAACCAATTAACATTGGTGCTGTCCTTCCTGAAGTGCAGTTACAGGTGCCCTCAGGTCCAAGCAGCAAAATGGACCCTCGTGATAGCGTATGGGCTATAGAGTTCCTACTGTCAGAAGCAATAACCTCTGGGTAGTTCCATACTAGAAACTGTGATTTGCAGCAAGTCTTATCTATATGACTTATTTACTATTATACATAAAGGTGCAAAATTAAAAGTATTTTGACTTCAGTTCACTCGGTGTCTGCATATTTATTTCCATGCCTATGTCATACAAGAATTAACTGCCCTTGCACCTTGTATCCCTATGTTATAATAAAAAATTTTTGCTCATACTGGTTTAGAGATAACTTTGATCACATTGCTCTTCCCCAAAATTAAATTCTTCAACTCAAAATCCTATTTCACTTTGTTCTAACACTTTAAAATGCTACTTTCCTTTAGCTATTCACTGCATTCCTGCTACCATATTAAGAGGAACTAAGGAATAGGCCCCAGTTCACTTCCCTTGACTCTGCTCTAATAGAAACACTGAAAAAACAACTAGGATAGTGGCTACATGAACTATTTGTAGCTGTTTGCCAAGGGCACATGACAGAGAGTCCCATATTTAGTAACAAGTTTGCAGTAGCATAACTCTTAAAACTGTTCAAAGGTGTGTATCAAGGTCAAAACACTGCTAATGCACTCCAGACCTTTTTAAGAGTGCTGAAGTGGCGCTTTACAACCTAAACAACACAGCAGCCGCAAACGGTTTTCACCTGTCCTCTTGCAGGCACAGGACAGATTGACAGCAAATAACCTGAGGTAACAGTGGATGAAGCAGAGAGTCATAAATTGCAGTATCCCATAGATGCAATTAACTAGAATTCTAAGGACATCTGAACTTTCAGCACACACTTAAAAAAATCAGTTTATTCCACACTATCTCCTCAATTTGTGCAGAAAACGGCAGCGCATGTTGCAGCACAGAAAGAAGCAAGCCTTTCTGATACAAAATTCTTGAGCAGTCAAAATGATATTTCATTAACTAGCTCTTATTTTCTCATTAAAACTGTTGGCATCAGGAAACTATCCTTCTACATGGTGATACGTACCAATTAGTTCTGCAATATAATACCTAACTTCAGCTGTCTTCAGACATGCAAATATATATATATATGTATATATAAACACATTAGGATAGACAGCAGGAGGAGGACTCTACCAGATTCTTTTTATTGAAAATACTACAGTATTAACAAGGAAGTGACTTGCTTCGCACTGGTTAACTGCAGTTTTACTCTCTCATAGAATCATAGAACAGTTAGGGTTGGAAAGGACCTTAAGATCATCTAGCTCCAACCCTCACTCAATCCAGAACCAGTGCTGAGCACCCAGTATTTCTATTACGTATGTCTGTTAATTTTGAGAGTTAGAGAGACTAGAAGAACCAATATAATAACCTCATGCTGAGATATGTATTAGTCAACAGAAAGAACAGCAAATGATTTCCTCCTCTTAGGGATTAAAACTTGCTTTTTAGCTAGTCAAGTACACAGGATGCTGCCTAGCTCGAGAAGAGAAACACAAGCACACTTTACTTAAGAACAGCTAGACAGGTGCTCTATGCAGAAGTAGAATAAGTGAAGGAGGAAAGCTGCCTATCACCCCAGGTCAAACAGGCATTTGGACTGTATTTTTTTTTTTTTGCCTGGCTACGGAGACGGGAATTCTACAGTGATATTAAAGACATTATAGGAACTACCCTAGCTTTTCAGTATGCACTGCTAAGGGCAATAGAGGGTATCTCCTTTATGCTGAGGACCTAATAGGAAGCTGGCACCGCTGGCCTCCAGAGAAATAACATCTCCCCAATGACCAGAACATTCCAAGAAAGGTTTCTGGCACACAGAGATACTGGGCGCATGCTTGAATTGTTAATATTGCCTAAAGAAATAAACAGAAATGAAATAAAAACTGAGGTCTACAGATCCATTATCTGTATTAATTCTGAAGTCTGTACACTGTATCCTGCTCTGATGTCCTTCACTTGGTGCTTGTTGCCTTCAAGAAAATTTTTGCCTTTGAAGTCATTGTACCACATGATGGAAACTGCTTTAACACTAGAAATGATGGAGGCCCATGTGCTTTCAAATCTTGCCAACAGAGCTTCACAGGAATGGATAGAAATACTTGACTGAAAAGTCCAAGAATTCTTATATGATAAACCAAGGCGACACTATGCTTATTTTCAGTGCCTGACAATATTAGCTATCATTTCTCATAAGCCCTTTGTGGACTTCAAGAAACCTCATTATGCAACCAAAACAATTTTAAATTTACCAGTTTTTAAATCCTTCTCAAATTCATTCAATTTAAGACTCCATGCTCATCAGTTATTAATGCAAATGCAGAGAACTGCATCATATGTAGCATTAGCATACTGTTGCATCAGTAACTGATTTTTTTACCAAACCAGTTAACAGCAGTCTTCAGACGCAGTCTGTTAATAATGGTATTTGAAGGCTGTTGCAGAGAACAGGCATATTTAATGAACATCATAATGTGAAGTTTCTTGTCTCTCAACCTCAGCACTAGTTCTAGAGGAGACAAACCTTAGGCAACTGTTATCCAACTTGGGGATTTATTCCACTAAGAACCAGGGTTGATTTTTTCTGCAATTAAGCTTTGGGGTAAAAAAAAAAAACCTCAACAAAACCAATCAACAAAACATCTATTACACACTTCAGAATCCACACTGCTACAAGAACAGATATTTTTGCTTTTATTCTCTCAAAAACATGGGTAGTGTTTTAGGTTAAAGAAATTAATATTTACAGGAACTCTAAACTTATTTTCTCCCTAACAGCAATTGGGTCTCCATGTAAAGATTTCTGATTTTTAGTCAAAATGGACAAAGTTGCCAATAACCAAAGGCCTTCACCGAGAAAGGCTGACACATACATTTAGAAACTTCAGAAACATTCTGTTTTTCATGACTCAATGAAAAGCAAGGAAGACCTAACAAAGTTAGCATAGATGATTCTGTGAACAAAGTGATAGTATAGCAAATAAAATTCAAGTATGAATTTGAATCAAAATAGTATGAGTTTTATTTGAACATCCTCAGCAGTTCTATATACAAGCAGAAAGTCTGTAGCAAAACACAAAGCCCTGCCAAAACCTCAAATACAGTATGAGTATCCATAGAGGTATCGAATTTTCAAAATAAATGAAGTAATTGAGATACGTTCTGTATTTTCAGGACTTCTTTCTGAGTGAAATATTGAAGATCTGGGTCATGTTAGTACCCCAAAACTGTATTGAATCCCCTATGGTTATGCTCCTAACCTTCCTAAATCCCTGCCTGCTTGAAACAGCAAAACTACACACTGCACACTTTAACTAGAAAACAATACTGAACAGTTTTAAAATTACTGACCAAGAAACAATCAAAAAGCTTCATATAATATTTTTCAGTCTCTATATAGGTTTCATTATGCTTCATGGTATGGTATAGAAGCCTAATGCACATTTGTAAGGATTGCTTAAACTACTTTGAGCAGCTTTTTAGCTTTTCTGCATTGAAAGACTTGCATCATATATCTAATATATATTCTATCTGTGTATGTGAGACTACATATACTGATACTGTATATGTAACACATCCATATGTTACACAAATTAGAGCTCCAACACAGCACAAGCTATGATACGATTTAAAGCAGCACAGCTGCTTGCTGCTGTAAGACACTACAATCCCACACAGGTGCAAGTTCTCTGGATCCTGGGAATACACACAAATTCCTATTTGTATAATCCCAGATTTGATTGGATATTAGTGCATTTCAGATACAAGACTTTCTTCCAGTGTTTTCTTCACTACCCACTGAAAACAGATTGACATAACTTGAAGCATTTTTCTTAAATGCTCCTCTTAAAAACCCAGAAAAAAAGCAGCCAGGAGCCAGGTAATACCCCAAAACTTATACTAAAGTGCAAGACAGTTCCTTCCAGATGTTTGGGACAGTTTATTTTGGCAGAATGGCTCAGCACCTAAGAGTCAACTAGAAAAGCACCCAGGAATACCAAGGAATTCAGAGAGGGGCAAGCATAATCCTGGGGAGATTGATGTAGTTTTGGATAGTCTGTCAAGGACTTGCTTTCAATCCTCCTTTCCCAATTTTAAGAAATGTAAATAGATTAACCCTGTAGGAAGGCAGACTTCCTTTGGAGGCTCCCTGGGCCATGCTTCCTCCATAGGGGAAAACTAAACGTCAGTTACAGAATATAATTCTTAAGGGTCAAACATTTCTGGGAGTGTAGGCCTGTTCAAAACATTTTATGCATAATGGTTCTAACTTCAGACAGTGAAGGAACATTGATTGAGAGGAGTACTTAGGATGCAGCTGAATCACATCGAACAAGCTGCTTGCCGCAGCAAAAATGTTCCTCTTTCTATTAATTATAGGAGAGACTGTACAGAAATCAGTTAAACTCTGCTAACAGTTAGTTACCTCCTCCCAGTGATCTTCACCAAATGCGCCTGGTCATGGAAAATCATTTTCATTGCATACCTGGAATTTCCTTTGCTCTGCAAACCAAAATCCAAACACAACTGCAAAACCCCTCCATGTTCAGAACTTTCTGACTTCTCCAGAACTCTCAATCATCACATTTCATGTGCACATGAGTTCAGATATTCTTTGCCTATACCAGTCAATCCTGTGAATTGGATTCTCTCATGTTCATTTCCTTTACCAGTAAAAAGCTCATTATTTCTCCAATACAGCTATTTTAACATCATGAGAAGACACAACACTTGGTGCTTCAGTGTCATTAGCCTCATCATTTTCATCTCCAAGAGTTCACACCCTAAATACAGCCTAAAAAAGTAATTTCCATGCTTAACATCCAGAAAAAAGAAGAGAAGTGTATCTATATTTGAACAATCCTGGGATGACTGGAATTGTTCATTTTGCTGACAGTGGGAAGCAACCCTGTATACAAATGAGCAGAACTGAAGAAAAGGTGGTATACAAATAGATAAACCTTTCAAGAGAAAAGCATTCTCTAACAGATTCCTGTCTGATCTTCATAGAGTAACTACATAGTCCATCTCAGAACTAAGCCAACGACACCCTCTAATATTTTTGCTTTGTATGGTACCTCCCACAAGCAACTGAAAAATGGGATTAGATGTATCCTAGAAATTATTTTTTGGAAAATATCTATTCCACAAATCCACTAAAGAACTCTTTAATTTGAAAAGAAGCCAATAAACCAACATGTTTCTCAGTGGTATATGCTGAACTTTTGAAACAGAGTCAAATTTACTTAGACCACCTATACACTCTTAATCCTCTTGCATCCAGTAACAAAGCTATTACGACGGTTAAGACAAATTTAAGTTTTGGCTTAAACTCTTTATTATGGCAGAATAGTGACCAACAAGCAATCTTTTACATGGTTAGTTCATATTTTTTTCCCCTTCCCCTACACGTCTTTGATGATTATGTGCATCTTTCAGCAATATGCAGACTTGACTATCACTTGAATACAGCACTTTTGCCTCTTTACATGGGCAAGTTGCTTAATACTCAGTGACTGTGTGTGTGTATGGGGGAATGATGATATGACCTAAACAGCAACATTACACAAGCAGTAAGAGAGTTATGACATTGACTGTTTAGAAAAATATCACAAAATTGAAACACAAATGTGTAAAAAAACCCCAAGAGCCAGGTAAAGGAGGTGGAAACTGTTTTAAAGTGACCAGCTTCTACAATACGACCTCTATACTTTCCAGCATATTTGCTGGAGCCCTTTCCCTCAACTACCAGAGAAAGTTGCTCTTGCTACACAAGAGCAGCATAAAAACACAAGTCCTGTAAGTTCTAAAACCTTAAGACAGATACTTCCTAAGTATCATACTGGTTAAATATGATACAACACAGTTTCCTTCACACAGACATGTACTTGAATAAATGTGTCCACAGTAGCACATAAGTCATGTAAAATAATTAGAATTCCTAATGAAATCCTATTTTTTTTTCCTTATACTACATGGATTTCAATACTGTGTGCAAATCTCAGGGGACAGATCTTTAATCTACTGACAGTTTTAGTTGCTGTTAACTCTGTAGCTAGCCACTGGTTCTTATTGAATGACTTACTTTAAACTGAAGAGTTCCAGAGAGCATCTAAAATTAACTATCACTTTAAATACTGGGTATTTTACCAGGAGAGGATACTTCCATTTTGCATAGGCAATACCCATTCCAGAAAAAAAAAAATCATTTGCAGGTCAGTGTTCTCACTTCTGCGTCTACAGAAGACTTGATTACAGACATGGATATTATTTCCTGTTCCAGTTTATATGCAATTTGAATATACAGTACTCATGCTTAATGGATTAATTAATTCAGGGCAAGTCTCTACTTGGTTACACATCTTAAAAGTCTTCTCATTGTAAAACTGCACTTACATTATTCAGTCATTCCGTTTAAATTAATCATTGTTGTAGTAAAAAGCCTGTATTTTAAGCAGAGAAACGGAACATTTTCAGTATTTAAGGCATTAAAAATAAAATTCAAAAATATCGAAGAGTTCATTCAAATATATGCTTCCTAAACCCATGTTCTCAAATGTACCAAGATTGTATCCTTATTAATACATTTATGCTAGTAAAGGATTAGATATCCTGATTAGTCCAGCAAGATGAACATTATACAAAAAAAACCCCAAACAACAGTATTGTTTTCTGTACAGTGATCCTTCAAGAATCAGCAGATTTGTTGGCACCTTCTCCTTCAGCTTCCTGATAAGATCAATTTCCTTTGCAATGAGAAGCAAGTATAAATTTCAAGAAAGCTACATTCAGTGAAATTAGACATCTATGTTCTTTCATTCTTATACGTACCTGATCGGGATGATATAGGAAAACAGCAGGAGGAACCGGAAAAGGTTGCGATACCATGGGCCTACAAATCCTTGTAAGGTTACCATAACAACTGATAGTGCAACTAAAGCCAAAAACAGGGCTTTGGTCAGTTGATTCAACTCCAAATCCAGCAGGCCAACCTAGAGTAAGAAGTACAAATCAAGTTATTAGTCATGAGCTTTTCTTAAACTGACACCTCTGCAGGGCAAACAATTAGCTATTATTGGCTTTTTTATTCCTACCTATTAAAAATCCATGTACTGGTAGCAATTAACTGCATTTTGATAACTGAATTGATTTTTGTTCCTATGCTTGCATGGAATACATGTTTCCTGGTTACAAGACAGTAACAATTCCCAGAATCACTGTGGACTGTCCCAGACAGGCCTTTTGAATGCCTTTACATCCAACACGTATCTCCTTCATAGAATCATAGAATACTTAGGGTTGGAAAGGACCTTAAGATCATCAAGTTCCAACCCCCCTGCCATGGGCAGGGACACCTCACACTAAACCATGTCACCCAAGGTTCTGTCCAACCTGGCCTTGAACACCGCCAGGGATGGACCATTCACAACTTCCCTGGGCAAACAATTCCAGTGCCTCATCACCCTAACAGTAAAGAACTTCTTCCTTATATCCAATCTAAACTTCCCCTGTTTAAGTTTTAACCTGTTACCCCTTGTCTTATCACTACAGTCCCCAGTGAAGATTCCCTCCACAGCATCCTTACAGGCCCCCTTCATCCTCTAATCCACAAGAGTAACACAAGAGGGAAAGAACAAACAGAATTTTAAAAATAAGCAGGAACAACCTCTTGCCATGCATGCAGCAAAAATACTGGCACTGCATATTACATCTCTAGGGTAGCTACTGCTTATTTACTGCTGGAAGATCAAAACCCTGTTAGATTCAAGAATCAATGGACAAATGCAGCACAGCTACCTTCTCATTCATGTAACTCGTCCTATTCTCCAATACCAGCCTGTAAAACTGAACTTATTTCATAGAAAAAAAAAAATAAAAATCTATAACTGCATGAAGCTTTCAGTTATTCCATGTAATAACAAACAATGATAATCAAGTGGAATGTCTATTTTCAAAACAGAAGAGTAAAAATGGCTTCAACTTTTCACAAGCAAAAAGGTATTTGATTTAGAAATACTTTAGTGAAAACATTAAGAGAGGCTGTCTTTCACCCACTGTTTCTCATGAAAAAATATTTTTTAAGCTACATAACTAAGACTCTCACCATTTCAATAATGTATGCTCTAAGATAAGTATTTATACTCCACTTTTTGGGATGCTCTTGTAGTCAGCAAAATATGTGGGAAAATTATGTGAGGGTTTCCTAGACCCCATCACAGATGCCCTTTTATCTCCAAGTCTTGTCAGTAAGACCAGTAAAATATAACACTTCCTTAGATAATAAACAGTCTGCGAAAGAACCACTTTAAATATAGTTCTTAAAAATTCCAGAAATCTTGCTTATACATGGGCTGTCCCTTCCCTAGAGAACCAGGCAGCTGAAGACCACAGTGGCTGATTTATCAGCTGCATTTAAAAAGCAGCACAACGAGGACAAATATCTTGCAATTTCCGCTGCTTCAACTACTACATAGTTTATGCTTGAATTATTGAGAAAAATAGGTTTTTTGGATTAAAATGAAGAAAAATGAAGCCAGGGAAGTAGAGCATGTTTCAAAGCCCAGATCTTTTTGCTTTGACAAAGGCAGCCTAAGTTTCAGGCCTCGCTGAGGATCAGATGAAGTCATTATTCATTCAGTCAGGGAAAAAAGACTCAATTACCTCAACCTAAAGATGCTATCAATGAATGCAAAGTGCATATTTTACTCTATTCATCCAAATCCCATTAAAAAGTGAAAGGAATGATTTAATCTGGCCTTCTAGAGTTGGTCTTTTTTTGTAATAAAATAAAGAATCACTGTCTTGCAATATGCATAACCACTACCTCACACTTTTTTCCCCTGCATCATGGTAGTGAAAGCCTATCTCTCCCCTCTGCTCCCTCTTTGGTGTCCCCCTCCCCGTAAAAAGCCCCACCCCAGAACAGAAATGAATAAAGAGCTTCTTTGGAAAGAATGTCACTTTTTGGACAGAAACATTAAATTTAGTCCACTGCACACTGATACGTAGCTAATTCAAAGCATTAATACCTTTCTAATTGATGAAGACAGATGTGAATTTAAGTTTGGAATCCAACAAAAATGCGTTTAGAGTTATATTAAGAGAATAAAGGAAGCTGCTGATGAAAAATTTTCACACAATAAATCTCTTGCTCAAGAACATTTGGTTTGTTACCAATAACGTCATCCTTTTTAATGTAGGTCATACTATTATCCATAGTTAATTTTAATATTTTCATTTATTATGGCAAGAGAAGGCAATTACAAAATCTTAAAAAGGCACACAAAGAAAGTTTTAATAGAAATGCATTCTCAATTTCTCAAAAATTAGTTACTACAATATACTGAAATATATTTAGTTTAATTCTGTACCTTTCCATTTAAACACTGTCTGCACTACAACTAATGAAATACTCTTGAATCCTCCATATATGTTTCATGTAGAAATTCACTAACATTCTCTAAAATTTATCTGAACACTGAAAAAGTGAGTAATACTAATTATATTGATTTTATCAAGATATTTGTAAAATATACCATCTTAACAAAGTGACTACATTCCTTTTGAAAATATTCATAACCAGAAAAATTATGACAAGAAATAGATGAATTAACAAATGGAGTAATTGTCCATGTTTACTGCTATTTCTAATATTAGAAAAGCAAGTTTTTTTCTACTTGTCATAATATTTGTTCTATTTGAAACAACTGTGTTAGCAAAATTTAACACACCACTGGAAATTTTAATCTCCAAGGAAAAATTTGTTCATATGCCTAAGACAACCACAATAGTTTTGCAAAAGGGGACGCTCTATGATAAAGAATGCAATAATTGCCTGTGTAATCTAAAATGCCACTAATGCAACAACTGCAAAACCATTTAGCTCCTCTTTAATTTATGCAGGAAGTTTTAAATAGCTAATAGTTCTCAATAAAATAATTTCTTAGACCATGAATTGCCTACTTGCACCAAAAAACCTGCAAGTTTTTAAAATATATTATTTTGAATGAGGGAATGATTAAAGGCCTAAACTTCACATTTTGGACCACAAGGTACAAATCATCTTACAAAAAAAAAATCTTGATTTAATTAGCAGAAGTTGAAAGCAACAAAACAAACCTTTCCGACTACTGAAGTAGAGAAAGAACAGCAATATTGCCATTGCTGCCCTAGATGCTTAACTTCTGGAAAAGGTTATCCTCTGAAGCTATTATAGCAGCAATAGAAAATTCTTCAAACATTGTAAAGAGTGTATTGCTTGGAAAATGCAAAAAAAAATATGCTAGAATACTGAAATGCAAAATTTGATAATTCAATGTTCCACAACAGTAAAGATTTCTCAAAATAGTCTAATTCAGTTAATTTTTTATTCAATTACAGTTTAAAGTGCTTTAGAAATAATTGCTCTCACATAGACTTTTTAAAGCATCCTACTATAATACTGTTGAAGTATTAAGGCACTATCTTAGGAGAGACTTCCCCCTGCAACCAGATTCTTCTGCAAAGGTAATTATATTTCAATAATCACTTGGGTTCTGCACTGACAAACACCATACTGGCTACAATGAAATTTCAGGGTATGCGGGTTTGAGATAGGCTTTGACTTTAATTTGCACCATATGCAAAATGTTTCTTCCCTATTCTAAATACATGCTTTGAACTTTATTAAACCCTGAATACTAGCCAAGTACTCACATTTTCATTAATTCTAGTTGAAACTTAGATGTAACAGCTATGCAAAGAGTAAGGTAAGCATTTAAAATTACTAAAATTCAAGTAATTTATCTTCTTCTTTGGGCTGAGAAAAACATGCTTTGCCTAAAAAAGATGATTCATGGCATTTCATTATTTATTAAAAAATACATGTTATATAAATTACTATATACAGTTAGCTGCACATATCAGAACCCCTATGGCTTGCTCCAATAATCTGTTAAACCTTTTCCATAGTTCCTGGGAATATTAACCCCTCTTTAAAGACTCAATAGACACATCACTATCCATTTACCTTAATCTTTGACACTAAAAACACGTACAGCAACTTTGGAATTTTCTTCTGAAGTCTCGTAATTCTAAGTTTATTTTTATTATTCAAATTCTTGACTGCTCAGCAATCCTGATAACCACAGATAATTATGAATCAAAACAAGTAAAGCATGTGAATTCAAGTTTAGGAAGCATCTTTCCTTAAATTCACTGTACTCAATTAATGGTTTGACAAATGTTTCTCTAAAAGCCTGTCTTAATTCACACAAAACTCGCCAAATATCTTATATTGTATGTTACACTCTAATCAGTATCTTACTCATTCTTTTGAGCAGTAGATTCAAAAGTAGGAAAAGTAAATAAAACACTGAAAGATACAAAGTAACCATTTAGTGAAAAAAATCACCTATTCCTGCTTTTTCTCAGATCTATTTTCAAACAGCTCAATCACTTTTTTAGCTGCAAGAACAACAGTGTCAGATCTTGAAAACATTTTCTGAAGCACTAAAAACATATTACAAGATTTATTAATCTTAGAACTAAAGCAATAATTATGGTGGTGTGTGGGGGCATTCTACCTGACTTAAATAAGAGCCAACAAGACCCTGATTAAACTGAAATATTTGGCATTATGTTAATACTGCAGGTTTACGGAGCTGAATTGCATCTATTCTACACAGATTCCAAGGAACACTTTTAGATATTTACCATTAGTTGTATCCCCAAGGAAACAAATTACCATTAGTTATCTGTATCTTGAGGAAAAAAACGTCCATATCCAACAGACAGGCATTTAAAATAGCAGAAATATTTTCAAACTCAAGAATAAATACATGGTTATCATCCAAAAGATGAGGAGGCTGTAAGCAGATAACGTGGGGTTTTCTTACTGTTTTGATGCATATTCAAAAACAGAGCTTTAAGTGCTTTAAAAAACATAGTAAGTTTATTACATTTTGAAATTACTTTTCTAACTTGTCTGTTTTTACTTTAACAAGCTATTCATAGCTGCATAATATCTATGTTTGAAATAAACTAATCACCTTAGGAACAAAACTACCTTTTCTGTAGCCAGTAATACCTGTAATGCTACAAGAAAACAAAGAGAAAAGGAAGACAGAGATACAAATCTGTATCTCTATTTGTCCATTTCATATTGCTGCCTTTTCCAGACTCATCCTCATCTGAGTTTGGATACAAAATGTAAAACTTGAAACTCCCCTCTAGGTTTTTAGAGGCACTTATCCCTCTCTAGTTAAGTCTACAGTAAAAACTCTGAGGGAGCTATACCTACAATTGTACTTAAATAGTGGATTCAGTTACTTGAAGTAAGGCACTCATTGTAACAAATGCTGGCCACAGACATCATACCCTTCCTATGCGTGTCTTTTTCAATTATGTCCTGATTTATCCTAACTCCAATGATTTAATCTATTGGTAATAAAACATTATATTTCAAAAGGTTAAAATCAGAGAAACTGAAGGTAACCCATTTTCAGTATCCAGTTGACAATAAATCTTATTTTCATTAACACTTTTGAAGTTTGTTCAACTATCCAAACGTCTCTAAATAGTCTTCATTCTGATTTCTTTTCTTAAAATCAGTTTTGAAATACAACAGTGGAACCAAGTCATTGATATTTGCTTCCACCTTGTTTCAGTATTTTGCTCTTATTTGGCTGAAGGCTAAAAAAAAAAAACTTAGATGCAGTTTAAGAAATGCCATGTAGAGTTTGGTCAGCAGAGGGCGCTCACGATTGGTGTTAGCTGCTGTTTTCAGAAGGTCTCTCGGTAATTCAGAAGCAAGCTCAGAACTGTACCTTTATAGGGGGACCTGTATTTCTGTGTGATCTTTCTCAGCCAACAGCTTTTACCCCGTTTAGTTTGAAAAGTTCATTTAAATTATTCGAAGGAACTTAATAATTCAGATTTTGTACTGAAATACTGTATTTCCTTAGCAAAAAGTTACAGTTCATATGCCTTTATGCAGTCACAGACTTGGACCTTAAGGTGCCAGCAGTGAGACGCCGTGAGGCCATATGTTCTCTGACTTCACTATTTGTCATGTACAGGAATTATAAAAACGTGGGCAGAGCATATTAAGAAAACTGAAAAGGTTAATGGCTTCTTAAACTCTGGCATCCATAACATGGATTGTGCTGTATTAGTAACATACCCTTCCTCCTATTAGAAGCTATCAATGGAGACCACCCACCAATTTAGAATAATTACTTCAATAATCTAAGCCAACTAATCATCCTGGAGACTTCAACAACCAAAAGCATTCATACAGTGAAAGTCTTAAGACTTTTTTTTTCCTTTCCATTTAAAACAATCTAGCTGCAGAAGATTTTACATAGAAGGCATTCAGTTTCTAAGCACTCACAATCCTCCTTATATCTGATCAAAATTTGGAAGACATAGAATTCCATAGGGGAAAAAAAGATCAGGATTTAAAGATGTTCAATTTCACACTTAAACATCATCTTCAGATTCATATTTCATCTGTAACTTTTACAAATGTTTGTTATATTTTCTTTTAACTTTGATCATCATCAGCTCCTATTCAAGACTTCTCTAGCATACTGTCATGCAGTCAGTTCTTTTAACAGTCAGAACACAGACTAAGCAGCGTTACACATTAAACACTATCATTCATACTATTCAATGGAGATAGCATTTTTTCAACTCTGAGTAGATTAAAAAAAGTCTTACTCTCTCACAGATGAAAATAATTACCTTTGCCAAAGTAACTGCAAAACTAACATGGGGAGAACTGGTCCAAAAATTTAGAATTTGAAATTATATAAATATTTAAAAAGTTATACATATATAAAAGAATTAAATAGCCTAGAAATAGGTACCATTTCCTCGAAGAAAAAAATAATTATAAAAGCGACCTAACAAACTGCACACATTTTTGGTCCTGTAGGGACAGTATTTGTGTTTTGTATATATGTCACACTATATGTTTAAGAAGATTTTATACATGTTATGCAAACTCTGTATTTTTTTCAAAGACATCTTTGCAATTAAGCAAACATTTGAAAACGTGTATATAAAGAAAACCAACATTTGCTTATTCCATATTAAAAATAAGGCATAACACAGCTCCTCATAGACTATCTAGATTAGGCTATTAGCAGAGATTATAACATTCTTTAATGAGTTTATCTCACAAGAGGACTGGGGGAGGAGAGGTCAGAGCTAAGGTTATCAAAACACACATGGCAATTTTTCCATTAAGAATTCAATTAAACAAATGAAGCCAAGAACCCATGGAGTTTAAGCTTGTTTTAAGATTCTTCACTTCGTATTATCTCAAATCAACTGTGCGCTTACAGACATTTAAGTTT
>NDXB01009844.1:317090-343219 GCA_002631895.1 Agapornis roseicollis
TTTTTTTTTTTTTTATTTAGTTTATGTGATAGAAGAAGCCTAGCCCTCAAACCCTGAAGGCAGTAGTAAATCTGCTTTTCAGCTGAGTCACAAATCATCTATCTTTGCTTTTATAAAACAAAATATTTAAGTAGATTCCTAGGAGACTATGAGATTAAGAAAAGATTCAACAAAGTCTCTAAATCATAAAATAAATGAAACTGAACACTGCTTTGTATAAACAGTGTTTGGGGATACATTCCAAGAGATATGATGGGAAAGGAATTAGCTTTAAGAATATGAAGAGCAATCCACTCTTTGCAAACTAATCCACAATCTAAACCACATTATTTTCATCCAGTACAAACTGGAATGCTGATTTTAATGCTTGCACTCTGAATTAAGGTAAAAAAGGGCAGAGATCATATTTGTTAAGAACATGATAGACTTGTTACTTTAAGGGTGCAAACAGAAATAAACAAATTACCTTAGCTATGACTACTTTCAGCCTGTATTAACAAATACTGTGCCCTGATATGCATAGAATTTTCCCTCTAGATAGTCATCACTGTAGCTTAAGATTTCAAGTCATGTGAATCACGATGGTTCCTGAGCCTTACTTAGAGAAATACATCAGACTTCAGCTGCATAAATTAGTCTCATAAATAAAAAACACTGAAGCTCTGTCTTGCTGTACATAAAAGAGAAGGCTAGCCAGCTAAACAATAATGTCTGTAAAGCACCCCGATACAAGACGTCACCATCAGATGACTGTCTATTTCAAGAATCTTCTGCAGGTCTCTGAAAGATCCTGGTTTCTTACATGTAAGACACTCCTCTTTCATAATAATGGGAAAAAAAATAATTAATTTGCTTCGAACACGACCACCACAAAACCTAATCTCTCTGTTCTTCCTATGTAATACCTTTCCTTTTGGGAAAAAATGAGCAAATTCTGAGACACATGAAAAGAATTCTTCTAATTATTGTTAGTAATTATTAAGGTGATACAAAAGAAAAAAATATAAGTTTTTCTCATAATCACAAGAGCTCTTAGAGATCTACACAGTTGTAGTATCAAGCTTTTAGAACCCTTAAGTTCCAGAAATGCGTGCATTCATCTTTACTGGGGAAACCATATAAAACAATTAAGTTAAAAGTTTCAGATTTCTAATAAACACATAAGAAAAAATATACAAAATCCACAAAAAACAAACAAACACACAAAAAAACCCCACAACACCAAAACACAAAAAATCAGTGTCAACTATGGTACACTGCTCTTATTACAAAAACCCTGACACACAGAACATAACCTTAACATAGGAAAAAACATAATGGCCTATTTCCCCAACAACAGTTTTTTGGTTACCACCACTTTGGCTTGCGCACTGCCACCACAGCACTGCAGGCAGAGTGTTATGAAGGTGATGCAGCTCTAAGCAATCAGATGAGGTTACAAGTATCTGAGAGGCAGTGCCCTTTGCTCCAACACTCTCCACCTCCCAGCAGCTGCATTTTGCCAATGGCATGATTAACTCTGCATGGCAACAAAGCGGTAAGGAGCAATGCAAGTGAAAAAGCAAACTCCTGCAACTGATTACCAGCACTGGAGGCAGCAGCTGAGAGAAAACAGCCACCAGGGACTGCCTTGTTTAACAGCTCACAGGGACACTCAAGCCAGCTACACAAGCAATCTGCCTTTCACACTGTCTTCTGCAGAACAACAAATTTCAAATAGTTTCTATTTTTTTTTTTTTCCCCAAAGCATTTGTTTTAGCCTGCAGGTTACTACAGGTCAAGTGCCCTGTGTTGCTCCTGAAGAAGCAACAAGCTGTTGCTATTCCATAATGATCTATTTGAAGAATTGTTCAGACTGTTTCAGATTTTCGGAACTTTCGCAGAAATTATTTAACTCCATCATTGATCGTTCCTCAAACACTGGTTTGAAATGACCTTTAGCTGCTAAGCTAAGTGGTAACATACTCCTCTTCAAAACACACTAAAAGACAACAAAAAACAAGCCGCTTACAATGGGAGTCTCTGAATCAGGAAGAGATGTATCTCAAAACATCAATAAGTGAAAACAACAAAAATTTAAGACTCTAGGTTAGACATGGCTTATGGCTGGTCATGCACATTATGGAACTTATCAATTTTTATCTTCCTGTACCCTTACAAATAGGGAATGTACTTAACATTGTTGGAATTATACAGTTAGCAAAATTGATGGAAGTTTGACATTAAAATATACAGGAAACCTAGAAATTTACTCAGAATACAGAGAAAATACTTTCTCACTAACAAAGAGCCATTCCCTTTGCTTGTTTTATATATTGTTATAGAACCATTACTTTGTTTTAAACTAAACAGTATATCTTTACACATACTTTGCATTGCAGTGGGAGTGTAAACGAAGTGGTACCAGTTGAAGGAGAATTCCCATGGTCTCATATATGTGTGTTGATTCAACATACATGTTCTATGTAGCACAATAACATAGCATAGCATAGAGAAGCCCTTCAGTTCAGTACTTGAGCAGCAGTTAAACTGGGTGACTCAGATGTTGCCTAGCAATGCAGTGCACCATCCTAAATTACAGTAACAACAAAAGACCCATCACATTACTTAGTATACCAATTGTATAATATCTTTAATTGTTGCTTTCAGAAGAAATTAGATGTTAGGGCACAGGTTTTCTGGAACTTTAACTTGTGAACTGATAGCAGGCCATGTCACAGAACAACTTAACTCTGTAGCCCAGGGATATAACAGCAAAGTTGATAAGCAAGTGATGATCTAATATTATTTTCCAGATGCCAAAGAAAATACATTAGGATCAAGTTTGCTCCAAGGCTACAGACATCATGTGCATGCAAACTAAACAGTAGCAGTATCTCAGATATAACAGTATGTATGAGAAATGAAGCCCAATGCCTTAAACAGATCACTTTCAATTCCTGGGTTTTTTTTGTTGTTCATGTTTGTTCCTCTTTCCCCCCATCATTCTTGATCTCTTCTGCCCCAGTTTTCCCCTTCATAGTCTTATCATTCTATTACTTTTGGAGAGAAGAATGTAAAGAAGAGTGTAATATATATGCGTATATATATATACACACACATATGCTACTGTTTGAGAAGCACTGGTAATGTGGATAAAAATGTCATATCGAGACTCTGAAAAGAAGCAATTGCAAAAGTCATAGAGAGTGCTTCAAAAGAAACAAAGGAGTGTATAAAAAACCCCAAATAAATTGTCACAACATACTATTTTGCTTCATGGCAGTCAGGTGAAGTTCCCGACGACTGGAAAAGGGGAAATACAACCCCATTTTCAAGAAGGGGAAAATGGATGACCAGGGGAACTACAGACCAGTCAGTCTCACCTCTGTGCCTGGCAAAATCTTGGAGCAGATTCTCCGGGAAGACATGCTGAGGCACATGAAAAACAACAAGGTGCTTGGTGACAGCCAGCATGGCTTCACTAGGGGGAAATCCTGTCTGGCCAATTTGGTGGCCTTCCACGATGGGGCTATGGAACTGACGGACAGGGGTAGAGCAGTTGACGTCATCTACCTGGACTTGTGCAAAGTGTTCGACACTGTCCCACACGACATCCTTGTCTCTAAATTGGAGAGACATCAATTTGATAGGTGGAGCACTCTGTGGATAAAGAACCGGCTGGATGGCCGCATGCGAAGAGTTGTGGTCAATGGCTCAGTGTCCAGCTGGAAACCAGTGACAAGTGGTGTCCCTGAGGGATCGGTGTTGGGACCGGTCTTGTTCAACATCTTTGTCACTGACATGGACAGTGGGATTGAGTGCGCCCTCAGCAAGTTTGCCAATGACACCAAGCTGTGTGGTTCGGTGGATACGCTGGAGGGAAGGAATGCCATCCAGAGGGACCTTGACACGCTTGTGAGGTGGGCTGATGCCAACCTCATGAAGTTTAACCATGCCAAGTGCAAGGTCCTACGGCTGGGTCGGAGCAATCCCAGGCACAGCTACAGGTTGGGCAAAGAGGAGATTCAGAGCAGCCCCCCAGAGAAAGACTTGGGGGTGGTGGTCTGTGAGAACATGAACATGAGCCAACTGCAGTGTGCGCTTGCAGCCCAGAAAGCCAACGCTATCCTGGGCTGCATCAAAAGGAGCGTGACCAGCAGGTCAAAGGAAGTGATCCCGCCCCTCTACTCTGCTCTCCTGAGACCTCACCTGGAATACTGTGTGCATAGAAACATAAAAAGGACATGGAGTTGTTGGAACAAGTCTAGAGGAGGGCCACAGGGATGATGAGGGGACTGGAGCATCTCCCATATGAAAGAAGACACGCTGAGAAAATTGGAACTGGGGCTGTTCAGCCTGGGGAAGAGAAGGCTGTGTGGAAACCTCATAGCAGCCTTCCAGTATCTGAAGGGGGCCTATAAGGATGCTGGGGAGGGACTCTTCATTAGGGACTGTAGTGATAGAACAAGGGGTAACGGGTTCAAACTTAAACAGGGGAGGTTTAGATTGGATATAAGGAAGAAATTCTTTCCTGTTAGGGTGGTGAGGCACTGGAATGGGTTGCTCAAGGAAGTTGTGAGTGCTTCATCCCTGGCAGTGTTTAAGGCCAGGTTGGACGAAGCCTTGCGGACTCACAGAAGTCAATCAAGAATTTCAGTCTTACAGTTATCTCATCGTTTGAGTATAGTGATATAAAGCTAGTAATCTTCCAGTTCTCTATATAAAACTGAAAACCTCATTCCTTTACATGGAAATATACTCTTTACATAGTCATCTGGGGACTGAAATCCACACTCCTGCTATTTCAGTTAATGGAGTTACTGATAATGACAGTAACTAGATAGTCTGTCTCAGAGTAAAGGACACAGAAATTTTGCCTTTGGTTTCCAAGCATCCTATGTTCTAATCCCAGATTTGGAAGAACAAACCTGGCTCCTGTGCTGTGCAGACCTTTCTTCCCAAACTTTTCAGGAAAGACATCTTTTGTCCTCTTCAACTAACACTGTTCAGCCTTGCTGAGACACTGTAGAGTTTGAAAGGAATATTCTATTTTCTATCTTTTGTAAATTTCCTTCCTTTGCTCAGTGGTAACAGCATATGGGGAGAAAAGTGCCAATACTACATTCCATGTATTTCTTCATGGCCTCATCGTAACAACTCTCTCGTACATCAAAATAAGGATTCTCTTCAAGGGAAGCTGGTGGCTAAGCACTTTCTTGGACAGAAGCTTTTATGCTAGGCCCTACAGGCATACAGACAGAGACTCAATTTCTCATACAAACTGTGAACATCGAATTATCAATTTAATAAAAAAAATGTGCAACTGAAGTTACTGGGCCCCTGCATAACAGTACTGCAGGATCAAGTCAACATATTTCTAAAGCCCTTCTGAAGCTCTTAGGTAACAGAAAGTAGTTGGTGTTCTTTGTGAGGGGATTTCATGGGGGGTTTTCTTCCCTCTGTCTATACCAACAAACAGGATTGATGATGTTATTCTACTTCTCTTACAGAGAAGACTTACGGCATATTACAGAAGAACTACTAATGTTAACGCAGGTACTCATAAACAGAAATTTAAGTCAGAATCATGAATGTCAGCCTTTGAGGTACGAATGGCGTACTAATGAAACTACAATAGGCTGGACTATCAAATTTAAGGTTGTTCAAGGAGTGTGTCAAGGCAGGCAAAGCATGTATTTTGAGTAGTGAAAATGCTATGCTAAACAGGTAAATTGGCGAAGTGGTATTAACTTCTGGGAACACATAAATCTGCTCCAGCCACTCTCTTTCACTGCAAATAAAGAAGTGGATGGTAGGTGTCCCTTTTTTAGGAAGTATTTTTCAAAAATTATTCCCATAAAATAGGGAGAGGAAAGGGCAAGCATAGGAAAGCCTTTTAAATGTAGAAAAGTAAATCTGGTCACAAAACACCAAGAAAAGAAGTGTGGACAGACAGAGAGAAGTGAATTTTCGCATCACTTTACCAGTATAGAAATATTTTTTTATTACTTCATGGCTCACCATGAGGAACACACACAACAAAAGAAGAAAACCAATACCAGCTCTTAGATTTTCATCTGTTTAAAACAAGCAACATTAAAAAAAAAAAAAACCAGAAAAGCAGCAACAATAAGAAAAGTATTNNNNAACAAAAGAAGAAAACCAATACCAGCTCTTAGATTTTCATCTGTTTAAAACAAGCAACATTAAAAAAAAAAAAAACCAGAAAAGCACCAACCATGAGACATGTATTATTTAGCTTTCAGGCTAGTTAAGAATTAGGGAAAACACATTACTATTTTGATTTGCACTGAATGGTTATTATGAAGTTTTACTTCTGATGTTAAAACATAACAGCAGATGTAGAATTCCATAATATGGGGGGGGAGGAGGAGTGATGGGGGGGGGGGGGGGTAGGAGGGGGAAATAGTGTTTTGAATGCTGCTTGCAAGGATTAGCAACAAAACTATTTTTGTACCAATCTGAAGCACACTAGGCAGATTACATGCTGTAGCTCCTTTACAGAGGTTACTGTTTTGTCAGGAGTTGTATTTAAGATTATTTCTACTCATTTTGATGCATTACTGTGTAAATTTTGATTATACATATATATATTGCATAGTCCAAGTAATGTTGATTATTTCAATCTCAGTACACAAAATACATTTCCTCGAATTTATTTCTTTCTTGCTCCAAGTATACTGTGTTCAACTACACCCCTATGATCTGTTGCCACCAATGGAAACAAATCATTTACCAAAGGGCTGTGCTAACAATCTTGCTTTCTATGAAGATCAAACCGCAAAAGCAACTCTAAATTAGGTAATATAAAAGTATTCTGCACTTTATATGGGCAAGAATGCGAACACTGCAAAATGACAGACAAAATAAATAAATAACCTTAGTTCGTTAATTTCCCTCTTGGTTAATTAACACCTATAAATGACCTTTAGCATTGACAAGTCCAACTTCATCCAGAAAGCCAAGGTTTAAGAATATCTATCCAAATAGGATTGATTACTGATTACAGCATTGTGAAGAACACAATTCAATCTGTTGTTTTTTTTTTTTTTTTTTTAAAGGATGGAACTGCATTCCTGAGTAAGCTGATGTGACTGCCAATGAGGTGAAATGCAGAGTCATCAGACTATAATAACGTTGATGTTACCATTCCTACATTTATCAGAAGCACAGAACATACATCATTTTAGACTGAAATTAAACCTTGTCAGAAATAATTTTTCTTTATATTGTTTGGAATTAAAAACATATTGAAATGATCCATTAACAAAATTCCCTTCTCTCTATCTTTGTGTTTTTCAGACCGTGTCTGCATCCTTAGGCAATGAAACCATTTTCATAATTATAATAAAACAATGAAGCGTTGACTTTAAGTTAAGAAAATTGTTGTCTGAATGACTAAATACTTCAGCAAACACAATAACTCCTAAGTTTAACACACAGAAAAACCACATGCTTGAACAGGTACATAGAATCATAGAATAGTTAGGGTTGGAAACCTTAAGATCATCCAGTTCCAACCCTCCTACCATGGGCAGGGATACCTCGCACTAAACCATGTCACCCAAGGCTCTGTCCAGCCTGGCCTTGAACACCACTTTTTCATATTTAAGTTTGCTTAAACCTATTTCAGTTTTAGTTTTCTGCTCAATGTTTATACAGCATGTCTGCAACTCTAAATTTTGATATTGGTTTAGTCAAAAAGCATCTATCCTTAAGCAGAAAAACGAAAAGTTTGCCACTAGAAAAACCAAGTTTGTAGTACAAAGTACAGCAGCAATTTTATATTCCAGCAAGAGATACAATTGAAGCATCTACCTGTATTTCAATGAAGAGAGGAATGGTAAAAGAGTCAAACCCTTGTATTTATTTCTTATTTCTGGACACTGAAGTTAGGCAATGTAAACTGAGAATTAGAGATCTCAGTATTTGCTTTCTCCTAAAGCCAGAAGACATGAGCATTACTGAAGTACAGTCCTAACAATAACATATCAACACATTCTGCAAGAAAATCTCTAGAATATAATTTTTATTATTTTCCAAGAGTATCAGAGAGAGACAGGCTGTCACTTAGATCCAGTTCCAAACAGTATTTGGAACAATTCTCTAAAGCAGAAGAGCAGATAGATTTTCTTCCTTTTGAGTTTGCAGCAATATCACAATTGCTAAATTTAATTTTGTTTCTGCAACAGTTTGGTGCAGACTTATTTATTTTTGCTTTTAATGGTTGAATATGTAACCTGTCAACCATAATGTATCTTCTAATCTCAAAGACCATTTTAGGCTCCCTTTGCCATCCTTCTGCCTGCTAATTCTATATACCCCATCCAACATGTAATTATTATTGTCAAGCTTGAGAAAACACAGGAAGGTTCCTTCTCCAAAATATACAGAGGAGTGAACTGACTACTGCTTGTTTACCTGTTGCAGGGTTAACTAGCACAGAATAACACATACAAGCACCTTCAAAGAAAAGAATATATGTATTTAGATACTAAACATGACTCCTTGAAAAGTCTTTAGAAACTTACACATACAGTTTACTTACACAAGCATGACCTGTTTTTATCAGTGGCAGAGAAAGTAATATTTAAAAGTATGACTTCTAATTAGACTAGACTATTTCAGTTGGAAGGGACCTACAAAGATTATCTAGTCCAACTGCCTGACCAGTTCAGGGCTGGCCAGAAGTTAAAGCCTGTTATTAAGGGCATTGTCCAAATGCCTCTTCAACACTGCCAGGCTTGGGGCATCAGCCACATCCCTAGGAAGCCTGTTCCAGTGTCTAACCACTCTCTTGTTACAGAAATGCTTTCTCATGTCCAGTCTAAACATACCCTAAAGAATTGTTACAAATCTAATTACTTTAGATAGCGTTCATACACAGATCATGCAATATACACCAGAGTATTATCTGGATTTGGCTTAGTGTGTGCATGCATGTACATGTAGTATTTTGCTTCTTAGTGCTTAACGAAAACATGAAGTTTATTTAGTTCCCATTGTAGATGAAAGAACACATCTAATTGTTAGCAGCTGTAACACTAAAGTATTATGCAAAGGTGATACATGTTTTGGCATAATAGTAAAAGCCATGTTGCAGCTTGTCAACATGCTACTGTATCTTATTTTTGTAGGTTTATTTGCTACTTAATCTTTTGCTGATGAAAATCTGGAGCAACTGTTTACTATTACTAGTAATTGTGAAAACATCAGGGAAAGTTAAAACACAAATCCTTTCACCATTTATCATAGTTTCTTGTGTGAAATGTTTGTAAAAAAAAAAAAAATTAATAAACTTTTACTAGAAGTCTGATGTACCTCCAAAATCAGTTAAACCTGGGTAAAAAGTGTTTCATTTATGCATCCTCTCCAATCAATTTATGATATGAAATATTTTCATTTTAAACACTTGTGAGAATAATTTATGAGGAAGAAGTTGTTCAGAATTCTTAGAGAAATTACTAAAGGGCTCTTCTATCAGATGGAAGACAAAATAATTATGCACTATAAACATTCTGTTTCCATTTTACTCTATTTTAAAATGTATGTTACAAAGATTAAAATAATAAAAGGCCATCTTAATCCATGTAATGGTACGTATCACCTGTCTCTGTCAATGCGACATTTAAAAGCATCTCTTTATTAGAAACACAAATCAATACACTCAAGGGACTGCTATAACTGCTTCAAGCAATTTGTATTATCATTTCATTCTTGATGTTCCTACTCAGAGCAACTTGCTATGAATGGTGTGAAAATGGCAACCTGTCACAATTGATTTTTTCTAAACCTCTTGCAAGAATTTTCTCCTTTCTTAATATAATTAAGGATTTTGGTACTAAACACAGGTTTAGGTGGTAAGATAGAGCCTACAACTGAAGTTTCATTTTTCCATAATTGAGGGCCCTCCCCAGCTCACATCAGAAACATTACCAATGAAATGAAGAGCTATTTGCTTTGTTTTGAACTTAAAGAACCTCATACAGAGGGAAGCACTCAAACTTCTGATGTCTTTCTCACAGACAAATCTCGTGACAGCATTTTCAGTGCTTACAAAAAGCCCTGGAAGAGTGTTTTGGGTTCTGACTGGAACCTCAGTTACTGTGCTCTACTTCTTTGGGGAGCCTGAATACATTTCAGTAGTCTGTTATAAACATTCCTTAAAACTACTAGGTAACTTTAACCAAATACTTTACAGTAAAATAATCTAAGTGAAGTAAAAATTAACATTTAGCTGTGAGACAGAAGTACAGAAGTCTGAAGATGTGCATTTATATTCAAAGACCAATGTTTCTATTGGTACTTGTAATGCTCCTAGCTAAAAGAATAATTTTACTTCTGAAATGAGACTGAAGCAGAACTTAGAATCACAAAACGGTTTGGGTTGAAAGGGAACTTAAAGATGATCTAGTTCCAATCCTCTGCCACAGGCAGGGACAGCTTCCACTAGACCAGGTTGCTCAAAGGCCCCTCCAACCTTGCCTCAAACACTTCCAAGCATGGATTTCTCATTTCAAACTGGTATATTTTTGGGCTTAGGTAAATCTGTTTTTAAGTTTTATAAAAAACAAAAGTAGGAAATCACACATAAAGGCTAAATTACCTTGTTTTTTGGATTGGATGTGTTCAATACACTTCTAGTTTCCTTGCCTGTGTAAATGACAACGCCAATTACAGTTCCTGAAAAACAAACAAACAAGAAGTAAGGCAGAGGTGTCAAGTATCACAGAATAACAGAATAGTTTGTGTGGGAAGGGACACTAAAGCTCCTCTAGTCCAGCCCCTCTGCAACAAGGAGGGACATCTTCAGCTAGATCAGGTTGCTCAGGACTACATCTAGCCTGGCCTTGAATGTCTCCAGGGACATCAAGTAATTAAGAGAAAACCTGACTGAATTAATACTCGTGGTAATTTACTGTCCCTCAAACAAATCAACTTATGAAAAAGCCCAAACAATTATGCAATGTTCACAGTAATGTGAACGGTGTTTTTCAGAAGTGACTATGAAGGGTTGTTGTTAACTTCTTTAATTAGCACTCATAAAAATGACAACATGCTTCCCTTTTTAATAGAAATAATATTTTCATAGTAACTGCTTAAAAACTTGTACTTTAACTTAAAATATTCTCCAACTGTTTTCAGAAGTTAACACACAGCCTAACTGCATTTCACAAGGAATACAAAAATGAGTACAATGAACACATGACACACGAACGGCCTGATATTCTGTCATTTATGATGTAAAAATCTACTTCACTCCATTAATTACTTTGATAGAATCCCATACAAAAATATTCTCCTGTTTATTAACTTATAAAAATGATTCCTCAGTTCCAATCATCTTTCCGTCAATTTTTACTTCATGGCATATTAAAATTTGGCTTCAATACTACTAAATAAAGTTTTATATTAAACAAAAACTTAGGGGTTTATTAATATGCCACTATCACACTTCATAGCACAAAACAACTCCCTTATTTCTATTACTTTTTCAAGTGACCTGAAATGCTTTATGGCAGTACTAACAATAATATTTTTTGTTGACTTTATGCTGTAAAGAAATAATTAACATGTCAGAAACACCCTGCTCAGAAAACTTTAAAAACTGCAGAAATATTACACATACATCTGGCATTAATTAACTTAATTCACCTTTGGAAATCAGGACCACGTGCCAAGATCTGCTATCGCTATTCTTGTAGTGTAACAGGTCATAAAAAATTGAAGGAACACACAAAGAAAGAAAGATGACAGTTAAAGATGCCAGCATTTAAGAAAGGAAGTTTCATTTACTGAAAAATGAGAATGAAAGTGAAAACTTTGAGTCCACACACAAAACATCAGGGACTACACATTACATCTTCTGGATGATAAAAAAATTAGTTTCTCCTATCATTTTTCCCTCCATACTACAGCCTTTTCGTAAGACTTCCCTTGACATAACATCCTTCTCAAAGCTGCAAATCTGCACATTAAAACGGAGGTAATATGCCCCCAACACATCCCAAAATTCCTCTTGACTTTAGTTATAGAATCATAGAATAGTTAGGGTTGGAAAGGACCTTAAGATCACTTAGTTCCAATCCCCCTGCCATGGGCAGGGACACCCCACACTAAACCATGCCATGCAAGGTTTCATCCAACCAGTTATAGTCATCGATCCATAATTATGAACTCTTTCTTGTGTGTAGGACTTGGCACAAAATAGTGCTTTTTACAGCTGTGCAGTTATACAAACTGTTCTCATTTTATCTAAAGTGACTTTGAAAGAGTGACACCTGATCAAAAAATTCCAATAATACAAATCTCCCTTTAACAGGTATCTCAGCAGGTCTCTCAGAAAACTACATTATCTTGTTTGAACCACACTGATCATTACAGTAAATGGAGAGCAAAAAGTTAAAGTTCAAACTGTAGTGGACCTTTCAAGGCTTTTTAATAGCTGACTTTCCCCTCTCTTTCCAAAAAGAAATCTACCAAAAGCTTTCAACAAACAAACACCACAGTCAGTAATGTAATGGGCACAAATGATCTGAGAATAACTTAATTAAAGATAACCAAAGAGATTTTCAGAATACTTAGTGGTTTAAATTATTTGGTAATATTTAAAGTTGTCTCTTCAGTGATAAGTTTTTAAAGTTTTCACTAACCAAGCCTTCCTTTTCTTTCAGGCAGTATTAATACTTCCACAGCAATAATATGGATATTAAGAATGGCACATAGTCTCCATACCTTGCTGCTACCTTTCTGAAACTCACTGGGTCGTTGCCTGTAAGTGGAAAAGTCAGAATATTTTTTTCCTATCTCACTTCTGAAAGAATAATAAAAGGATGGCTGCATGCTTCATACTTGAGAGAGGGGCTTTTGATTTCCACCCCTTCCAGAGGCTTCCACTGTGATCTTGGCAAACTAGTCTTTGTAATTTTTGCAGTTCAGACAAACATCATACCCAGCCACCAGATCTACATCAGGGCTTCACAGCAAGGGGCAGAAAGCACCTCAGATTTGGTAGGAGTCAGAATCTCCATTTAGGTATCTAAAGCTATCAATTCTGAGACTAGAACATCTGGGTATATATTAGGTGTGACAAAATGATATTTTTTTTTCCATTTAGCTTACTGTTATTCTAAGGGTAAGGAGACATACTGAAACAAAGGAAAGTAAGCACCTTCGAAATGTGCAAGTTTGAGAAATCTCACTCTGCTGAACATTATCTGTTGATATAAAAAAAGCTGTGGAATAGCCTGAGTTGTTTGACACTACATGACTTTGTTAAGCCAATTTTGTGGTGCCCAAAATTAAAAAAAAAAAAAAAAAAAAAAAAAACAAAACAACAACCCAACAAATCTAAAAATAGCCTCCTAAAATTATAGCAAATGTTTTCCTTGCCCCTTGTACTCTCTAGCAATAGACTGTTCTTCTTTTCTTTCTTTTTTTTTTCCTATAGAATCCATTATTGTAGTATCCTGATATTTTCCCGAGCTTTTGCAATTTTCACTCAACATGCAGTTGGTAAGATTCCTTGAAACCTTTATACATTTACATTTACTGTTACTGATCTGCAAAGATGATTGATTTGTGGTCTCTCTCCACTAGAACTGTCAAGACATCAGCAACCAGAGCTCAAGTTTTCTGAGGTATTCCCTATATAATTCCCCAAACACTCTTCTTAGCCTGACCTTGGCCCTCTGTATCACCTTGACAAACACACCAACAGCATGCTGCTATATACATTTGTCTTATATTTTGGAGATAGTGGGCTCACCTAACTGATGCAGCGTGTTTTATGCAACATGTCAAAGGAAAGATCAGGAAATTCAGCATATATTTAATCACTGGAAGGAGGAAAATGAGAAGGAAAACTCCCCCATCAAACAACTGTCCTGTATGTCCTATGCAACACGTTTTTAAAAATTAAATAAGGCTTTGTATCTGAAACTCAGCTACAATCCCAGGCATCAGTGATGTAGTTCCTTGCTCCACACCCAAGACTGAGAGCATCAGTCAGTAACAGGTCAAGAAACTAGTGTAGGTTGACTCAGAATGCTTTGTAACAACCCCCAGGGACTGGCAAGTGCATAACATCGTCCCAACAGCAATAGGGCACATATTTGCACAGCTTAGTAACATGGTATCCAGGCTGCTTAAAGGAGCACCAAAAGAAGCAGTCTTCCAATATAGGATGCTGTAATGACTGCCATACTGAAGAGCTTTCTAGTAAATGAAGAGCTGCACTGGCAATGTTGCAGGGTAGAATTCTACCTCCTGCCATCTGGGCACAGGCTACAAACCCGCTTTCTTGAATCAAAGTGACAAAGTAATAGAACAGTAGGCTTGTGCATAGGCATCTTATACTTCTGGGTGAAAGATTCAAAACAATGTAAAAAAACCTGCGAGCAGAGACAGTAAGGAGTCTGAAATAGTTACAAGCGTGGCTGAGGTCGGCTAGCTATCTACGGAGTAGAAAAACTGCACAACTTTGATATGCTACTGTCTGTTTATTCCTCTGTTTTCATGGAATATGAGTGGCACATGTTTGCAGAGGCTGTGTGCAAGCATAATCTTCCACTTAACTTTTCAGACTATATTCAAGGACTATGACAGACCATGATACTGGAAGGAATGCAGAAGTGCCTGCAAAGTTGTGTAAGCAGAGTCCATCTCCGATACCCTGTCTTGGCAAGCTTTAAGCAAGGCAGTTATAGATGTTTATCACACAGTCAGTGACAAGTGTTTTTATTAACAAAATTTTTAGTTGTCACAAGCCTTAGAAATTCAATTCTGAAGTCTAAGGAAAACAAAAACAGCCCCCCAAAAAGCCAAATTTAATTAGCTACCATCAAGTATCCTAACTTAGCTATGTACATTCAACTTGGAAGCAAGATGAAAACAACTGATTGACACATCAGTTATCAACCAAATCTAGAATATCTTAACAAACTGCTAATTAATTTGCCTTATGGTCTTCTTCATGACTATATGCACAGTGCACCTATAAGGCTTTATAAATTCCTTATCTGATAAGCAACAGACTGAAGGCTGTAATTTCCTACTCTTTGTTAAAGTCCTAGTCCTGTCAAATGCTAAAATTACCTCCACAGAGGCAATCAGTAATTCTGAGGATCTGGATTTAAGATGCTATACAGAACAAGCAAATATCCAAGCAGAAATTTTACATGCTTAATAACTGCAGTACCTACATGAGAGGAGCACATTATGACAGTATTACACTGTAATTAATACATGAGTTGACATAAGTGAAATTAATGCTATGCCAACATTTTGATTAGAAGATATGATTAATGTCACAAAATCAGTTACTGAAGGAAACTGTTTGTCTCTGCTACTTTAACTCAAGCAGCTTCTGTATGCACATCATAACACCACTTTTCATTACTTGATACATATTATTTTTCCCTTCAGAAGGGGCTGCATGCAGTCTTGAAGAGCCATTCCATAATTGTACTTCGTGTCATCCAGGGATTCTCCCTTAGAGACCTATTCCACTGTTCAAAACAATGTTCCAACAAGAGAATTATTTTCTTCTACGGTTCCCTACTATTATCATTAGTAATGAACCTAAGTCCTTCATAAGCAATTAAACCTTCACAAGACCCTTCAGAAGTAAAAAAATCCAAACATACACTAAAGCATAAATTTTACGAAGCACTATTTCCATTCATTTGGGTGCCAACTTCAGATGGCATATCAAGAGGCTTCATAAATTAGAATTATAGGATCATAGAATAGTTAGGGCTGGAAAGGACATTAAGATCATCTAGTTCCAAGCCCCCTGCCATAAGCAGGGACACCTCACACTAAACCAATGCCACCCAAGGCTTCATCCAACCTGGCCTTGAACACTGCCAAGGATGGAGCACTCACAACCTCCCTGGGCAACCCATTCCAGCATCTCACCACCCTAACAGGAAAGAATTTCTTCCTTATATCCTGTTTAAGTTTTAACCCATTACCCCTTGTCCTGTCACTACAGTCCCTAATGAACAGTCCCTCCCCAGCATGAGCTAAACTTCTAAACAAAAATCAAATTATCTATCCTGGAAATGAAAACATGAACTGTTTTTAATTAAAATTCAGAATTGCTGATACAGAATTTCTGATTTTTCAAATATATACTCTTTGAGTGTAGCTTTCCCTCTTATATGAAACTTTGGGGGAAAACAAACTCAAATTTACACTGCACTGAAATTTCTAATTCATGAGCAGCATCTTTTCACACACAGTTACAAATCATGGCTACTTAAGTTAAAGATCTGAGAACAATTTTAGGCATCATCCATTTGACTGAAAGACTAGTTTCCCAGTGCAATCAAATGAAACAACGTTGAGCATCAAAGAACATGACTATGTTTTGACACTCTGGAAAGGAGTGCTCAGTCACAGAATCGTCTGCAACCTCCTCAACATTGAACTCTTCCCACAACCCTCAAGCAGGCCATTCTCTGATGTAAGAAGCCTTTATGGCAGGGACTAATTTCACAAGTTGGATGGAGACCCTTTTTTTTCACTTTTTCCCCCTTCCTCCAAACAAAATTGTTAAGGAGGATTAAAAAGATATGAAAATATTCTGGATAGCATGATGAAACCAATGGGAAGGCAGACAATAGGGAAGGGAGAGATGAATAGGCTGGGAGAAAAAGAAAAGATTTTCAAAAGTCATTAATATTTTACTCTGTGAAAATGAAGATTTTAGATACATGATCAGCTTTGCTACTGTAACTCTTACCTGAAGCAACAACAGTGCTTGCCCATAATGTATTTTCTATGCTTAGGCTTTCATGAACTGCTGGATCACTGTCTTCCTGTTAAAAATATGAACAAATAATAAGTAAATCAGTATCAGAAATAGTCATAGTTAAGAACAGTGCCAAACCACCTGAATAACTTACACAGGATGTCTGCATCCCTGTATCAATCACTGTGTAGTAGTATTCATTTCACATATTTTATTTGTTTGTATGCACACAAGAAAATAACTTTCCAAGAAGTGAAATACCGACTGAAGTTGACATTAAATTATATTCAAAGAACCCAACTGTGTTTTAAAAGGAATATATTCTTATCCTCAGATAAGAAAAACAAACTGGCAAGAAGAACAAACTGAAGAACAGTTTGCTATACCCAACAGTTAATGTGAATTATGAACACTAACCACCAAAAATTAATACCCGGTTCTTTACGACAGTTTAAATCATCTAAAATCCACACAATAAGTTATGGTCGTCATTTCCCAACCCAACTGACATTATATCAACATCAGGGAAGATTATTTACACTTCTAAAAAAAAAAAAAATAAAAATGTACACTTGAGTTCTCTTACCACATACTTAGAAAATACATACCCGTAGGGCAAATACTTCCAATGGGAAACTGCTCCCATGACTATTTTGAACTTTGCTTTTTTTTTAGTCCCCTCTTTCCTCCCAAGCAATAATGGTCCATAGATTGTAAACAGACTAAATTTCTCATAATCAATTTGGAGAGTGTACAGATTTGTTCGTCACTAGCAGCTGTGAAATGTGCCATTTACAACTAAAGAAACTTTAGGAGGTAGGATAATCAAGTGTATTTGACAGAATTACAGATTGTGCTAAACATTTTGCAGGAAAAGGAAGACCACTGATTTACCAAAGTATGCAATCAATTCTACAAAACATCAATAATCAAAACTTATGAGAACTATTAATCTGTTTTGAAACAATTACCGAGCAGGGGATGTGCCGCTTAGAAACCTGTTACTAAAGAAGAAAGATCTCAAATTAAACAGACACACTTTTGAATGCATTTCAAAAGATCCCTATACAGAAAGGAAACTATAGCTCCTTTCTCTCAACTGAAGCAAAAATATTGTTTAAAAAGCACAGACAACCATTCTGTCAAAAATAGAGGGGAAAAGAGAGAGGACATAAAATTAGCTGGAAGAAGAAAACCACAAGTTTTTAATGAAGACTCAGACAAGAAGTAAAAATTCTGTCAAGACTCATCAATGTTTTATAAGATGAGTCTTTCACTAGGAAAAAAGAGAAATATTTTTTTCTTCTTACTGAAGAAATAAATACTGCAAGAATTATTTGCCATACTCTGAACAGTTAAAATACATTAGGTTTGAGATGACAGCAACTGCAAGCTCGCTCTGATGGAATAATATATGTAGGAATCTTCAGTAGTTGGGGAGTACTACAAAGAGCAGAAGTGAATTCTAAGTTATTGCTATATAGCAACATAAGTACTTAATATTGAAAGATCAAGCAGTGTTCAGCTCTAGAGAACTGAAAATGTATCTATGAAGGTAAAACAGAATCAGCAGCTCTAGCAATATTCAAAACTACTGGTAGTAGTAGTAGTAACACACAAAGCCTTCATCACCAAAACATTAAATATAGAAAAAGTACTCTGACCTAGCTCAAAAAGTTATCATCATTTATAGCAATTATCAATCATCTAACATTCATAACGTATTTTCTGAGAAGAATTCTTTTTATATGGTTCATCCACAGCCTAAATTCATGAATTATCCATGGATAATTTTTCTTAACTTCATATGCTTAGATTCCTGGTTTTATGATTTTTCCTGGGTTATTCAGACTCTGTGATTATTTCTGCTTTCTGAAAGCCTAGTTAAGCAGTGTATAGACATGTAAGTCTAAGTAGAAATTATCTAACAATACTAGTTTTTCCAGAGTAAGATACTAGCAATATAGTAAAATTACTAAGCGCAGCTGTTTGGGGCATGGCAGTCAGTGGAGAGATTGTCATCTACACTAGGTCGTTGTTTAAGCCCAGCTCCTTGCTAACCCGTCCCACCCCTTCCGCTTCTTTCTCCCCCTGCTCCCAGAGGGATGAGGAGGAGAATCGAAAGAATGCAACTCCCACGGGTTGAGATAAGAGCAGTCCAGTAACTAAGGTATAACACAAATCACTACTGCTACCACCAATAATAATAATGATAAAGGAAATAACAAGGGAATGAGAATGTAACTGCTCACCACGTGCCAACTGATACCCAGCCTGACCTGAGCAGTGATCCAGCCCTTCAAGGTGACTTCCGCCAGTTAATATACTGGGTATGACATGCTGTGGTATGGAATACCCCTTTGGCTAGTTTGGGTCAGCTGTCCTGTTTCTGCTTCTTCCCAGCTTCCCCTGCTCCCTGGCAGAGCACAAGACTCAAAAAGAGTCCTTGGTCAGAGTAAACATTACTGAGCAGTAACCAAAAACATCGGTGTTATCAGCGCTGTTCCCAGGCCGAAAGTCAAAAACACAGCACTGCACCAGCTACTAAGGAGGAGAAAAATTACTGCTACTGCTGAACCCATGACAACATGCAATGTTAAAACATGACCACACCCAGTGTAAGTTTTCATATGGAATTTATTCTGAAGTTTCAGAATCTGTTTCGAGAAAGGTAGAAACAGGACACAAAGTGGCCATATGCGAGCTGAAAACAGATCTTAAATTTTTAAATTCCTATCAAAGGCTTTTCAAGAATTTCTGAATTTAACAGGACAACTTCCCTGTAATTCTTTCATACAGATGATGCTGATTAGCCATTTGTGACAAGAGTGGAAAGCTGCCATCTTCAACCCAAATAGGAGGCCTGGCACCAAGCAAGAACCTTAATTTCACAAAATATGCCATGGGATGCACAGACTATTCTCAGTCAGGAACACATGTTAACCTTGATGCCTTTTCATCATCCAAAAACTATTCTGCATAGTTCAAACCTTTCAACTTGCTTGCAAAAAAAGGAAATTCTGCTCAAGTATTCTGAGTAAGAAATAGGCAGAGTTTTTTACTGCCTGACTAGATAAATTCAAAACAATGCACAGGTGTACATGGAAAATGTTTTCGTTTATAGAAACTCTCTTCTGTACTTCAAAGAGCAAATAATGCTGGAGTTTTTCAGGAGTCCCCAACAGCCATATAGGATGATACATGCTAACAGAGAGCTGGCCACAAAGATCCCACAGTTTAGTCAAAATGCTGCGACACTCATGGAAATGAATGGATCAGTCTTTCACAATCATCAGCATACAATGAGAGGACATAGATATGAATACAATACATGCAATTAATTTAGTTTCAATAAATGTACCAGTTTTACATTTTGCCCTGAGAAGTTCCATACAGAATACCCATTGTCCTCAGTGGGACTCCATATAGCTCCTCCCAAACACTGAAAAAGATAATTTCCCACCTACCACTTACTAAACCTGCAACCATACTGAAACAGAAGTTTTTATATTATGTTGAATTCCAGCATGAAAAGGAATTTGAATTTTCACAGGAGCATTGTGTTTTTACTAGCCATTATCGCAGAATTAATATACACAAGAGATACAAAAAAAAGCTGCAGAACTCAAAGAAATGTTTGCTGCTAAATCTTTGCATAACTTTATAATTTTAACTTCAGGTTAAAGAAAAGACTAAAGTAAGACTTCAGAACAAAACAGCTGTAGGAAAATTCCCTATGATTTAATAGTGGGGTTATACTGTAGGTTAATATACCATACAGAAAAGTGGACAGGTGCTTCCATGCAGTGACATGTAAAGCGATGCACTTCCGAGCTTCACAAAGTGAGCTATGAGCTGATCAAAACTACTCAGAACTCATAACTACTCCAAAACTGTCGTGAATATTCAGAATACAAATTTTTGGATTATTACAAATCTACCAAACCACTAACTTAGTAGTTGGTAACAAGCTAAAAGCTTAGAAATCATAGAATCATAGAATAGTTAGGGTTGGAAAGGACCTTAAGATCATCTAGTTCCAAACCCCCTGCCATAAGCAGGGACACCTCACACTAAACCATGACACCCAAGGCTTCATCCAACCTGGCCTTGAACACTGCCAGGGATGGCGCACTCACAACTTCCTTGGGCAACCCATTCCAAGTTAGAAAAATCTTTTTTTCTGCCTTAGTTTATTCTTTAGTTAGTAGATTTTAAAGACAGTGAATTATGAAACTCCTCCACACTACAAGAACGAAATCAAAAGCTCTGCAGTGATTATGGACAGCTGACAACACAGCCAGGAAAAAGTCACTTGTTTAGTGTCTACCTATTCTTAGTGAAATGCCTCCTTTTAGGTAATTCAAAATAGGAAAATGTCTAATGAGCTCTTTCCACTCATGGCACACTTATCAGCAAAATGGTATGGATGATCAGTTAGCTTCTGCTTATTTTATTATGACCCTTTCACATCTTTGCACCCTTATCTAACATTTCCACCTTTCTACAGTTCATTCAGTTTCTTAATTATCACATCTTGCATACCCACATGGATGATGACTTCGCTTTATTTTTCATTTGTTGCAAGTTACTCAAATGAAAAGTACATATATTTACAAGTTATGAGTTCAGCAGTTTCACATTATTTTATCTCTACTTTTGGGGAGATGGTAGGGATAGTTGGAGCAGGGAAGTGACAAAGACTCTAATTCCTGAACAACACCAGGTCTGTGGTAAGGATAAACCGTTCTGCAATTTTTCTGATGCTACTACAGTTAACAGAACAGCATGTTTTGGGGTAAACAAAATCCATCACTCCAGTAGAAGAAATCTGACTTACAAGGGCTTCTTTGTCCAGCTGACAAAGTTTCCACTTAAGGTCTGCTGTGTTGAATTTCATTTGGCAGCTGTGTGTTTATTGTCTTCAAATTCTGAATTAAATCCATTACCAGAATATGCAGTTCAGTATTGTATTCAAGCTTCCTATTTAGGCTCAGTTTTTGAAGTCAAGTTCTACTGATCACAAAGGTTTAAACTGTCTACAGTTAGTCTTCTAGGAAACTAGTCTGTAGCTCTTTCATGTGCAGGGAAAAGATAGATGAGCAGTGAAATAAAAATTTAACATATCCTACTTTTGGTTCTGAATTCATAATACAGCTGACCAAGGATCATGACAAATTTCATGTAGCCATTTAAAAGGTTCTAAAGCTATAATTTATTAGATTTTTCTTTTCAGATCATGGCAGAGGCCTTTGAGACTAAACACTTAATTCTCAGATGAACTACTGTACCACTTTCATTTGACCTTTTCTATCCCTATTCCCACCTGACAGGATGCAACAGACCAACCCACATCAACAGAAGCAGGGAAACAGAAGAATGAATACACGTTAGTTTAGTTACGTCACTGAAAGAGATTCCTACCCCACCCCAATCCCACAGTTCATTATTCTTGTTATGTTCCTTTTGCTGGCACATTTATTTTGGTCAGGGTCAGATTAGGTTCTCACATGTTAGCTCCCTAGTCTGGCTGTCTGCATGGCTGTCAGTGCTAGCACAAGGAAGGTGAGTCAAAAGGACTTGCAAAACATACCACAATTGCCTCCAGTGGCAACATAAAATTAAGCCAGACTGAAGTGAACACAGCCATTACTTCAAAATAGATAATTCTCTAACAATAAATATGAAGTAAAAAATTGACTCAAGAGGGGAGAGAGTAAAAAAAGAACATTATTTAAGCATGAGACATGTTCCTTCCTTCATGCCCATGCAAGGACATGCACTCACTTTCATGAACTGACTACACATAACACACTAAAATCCATGGAGAACAACAGAAAATTACTTCCTTTGAGCTGGCATATATTAATAGAGTACAGTAGAGATTTAAATCCTCCTGACATGGTTATACAGGTGAGCTGCAAAAAGTATCTTCTGTCATCTATGAGGTTTGCTGTGGATATATTTCTCACACAGAAGTACTTAAAAGAAGTTGTTCCCTCATAAAAGCTCCATAGCAATGCACGTAAGTTTCTGTATTGTTTTATGGTCATGAACTTCTTGAAATTATCCAAGTTTGTCTTCTACGCTGTTAGTACTCTGTCTTCATAATGGGGGGGAAAAAAAGAAAAGAAAAATCAATGTGCTATTACCCTGTCAACCTACCCTTGCAAGAATTCTTTGAATATCAATGCTTAAGCAGGAAAAATGTATGCATAAGCATCACAAAGCACACTAATTTCTTTTTACTGTAACATAAAATAGAAATTAGATGCAAAAACTGATTTAGTGTACAAAGCAAGAGCTCACAGAAGAAGCAGAAAGTTGCTAAGCAAGTAGCCTAAACCAACATTTCACAATGCAGAAGGTACACTGTTAACAAAAGAAAAAAAAAATATCTAAAAATACTTACAGTCATCCTCCTTGTGAACCAAATCTGAGGGCACTGCCCCCAGATGCATGCACACTCAAGTTCAGTTTAAAATGCCCTTCCTACTGAAACTGGAAAGGAGGGCAGTTTCTGTTGTCTAAACCAACACCTATGCAAAACTAAAAGCATAAAATCCATCAGAAGAAGTGAATAAGGAAGTTCTTTACTATACGGGTAGTGAGGCAATGGAATGGGTTGTCCAGGGAAGTTGTGAATGCTCCATCCCCAGCAGTGTTCAAGGCCAGGTTGGACAGAGCCTTGGGTGACACAGCTTAGTGGGAAGTGTCCCTGCCCATCACAGGGGGGGTTGAAACTAGATGATCTTAAAGTCCTTTCCAATCCTAACTAATCTGTGATTCTATAATCAGGTTTATTTACACATATCAGGGATGCTTGAATCACACACCTCTTACTACACGTACAAATAGAACTCACTATAGGAAGTAACTGCTTAGTGATGATTTCCCAATGTCTCAATTACACATACCAAAGTTGTTTAAAAAGCTCTGAGGAGTTCAATTTGTATTTAGAAAAATATGCACTTAGCCACTGGGACAGGAATAACATGAGTTTTATAGCTGTTAACAGAAGTTTCATTTGGACAATTGTTCAATACAAGGTTTAAACAAATGTTGCTTACAGCTTTAGAAGGTGTGGGCAAATGACATCTACTTTGTAGGCACCATGAACTATGTAAGTAGTATAAATTGGTCTTTGAGAGCCAACAACTGCAGTATCTCATTCGTCAGTGTATTTAGAATTGTGAACTCGAATTCCAATTACTGAACAAAATTTATTACCAATTTGAGTCACCTGGGTAAAAAAAAAAAACCCAAAACAACCCTTCTATACCTCCAAAGTATTTAATTCCATCAAATTATTTTAGAAACAAACTACCAAGAGGAATGAGTCTACTAAGACCAAGTTTGGCTAAAATAAATGAAACAATCGCTGTATCTGCTAATGTAATGCTATAAATCTATAAGGAAATGGAAAAAAAAAATTACTACATCCTAGGAGACCTTATTTTAAAGGTTAACTTCAGCAAACCACCTTTTGAAAATAACAGAAAAATGACACAGAAATTACTACACTGTTATCATTATATTTGGTTTGAATACGTGAATAGCATTATAGCTGGGGGGAAAAAAAAAAAAAGATCCAATACAACTTTGACATTAAGTATAGGTTTCACTTACACTGAAAAATGGAAGACAGAAGTAGAACTGTATTTAGATACTTTACTTACCCGTGTGAAGGTACCCTCAAAACTGTGTATATCCAGCTGTGGCTTCTGAGCATAAACATAAGCATTGATTGAAAAGAGATCCTGTAAAACAAATAAATGTACTTACTATTATTTCAACTCAATCACATATTTTGAGTAACATATTACCATCTTTACTGGTAAAGATTCCAGTTTATAACCCCCAACATCCCCCACCCCCCAAATTAATGAACTTTTTACCCAATTAAAAACCATACTGTTTTTTTCAGTACATCTTGCTATGAAGGAACCAGACCCAAGATGATATTCTAAATGTGTTGACAGTTCAAACACTGAACTGTTTTACATTTATAACGAGTTAAAAATTTTATCTAGTTTACTTTCTCTTCACAGTTCCATTTTAATTTATAATAGTATAATATTTTTCCCCCCATATATTTGTTCTTTTAAAGTGTTTTTTGTTTGTTTGATTGGTGTCTTTTTTGCTTGTGTTGTTTTGGTTTAGGTTTTTTTGCTTGTTTGTTTTTAATGAAACTGGAAACAAAGTATTTTTCCAGCAAGGAGCAAGCCAACTGAATACAAGAGGAAACAATGAAATGGACACAAGTCCTCTTCAAGCGCATCTGCAGTCAACCCATGAGAACAACCCATCAGCTTCTAAAAAGCCTGGATACATTAACAGGATTACTCAAATGCTTAAAGTCAGGAATATACTAAACCAGTCTGACAAAAGTGTGTCTAATACATATTGTACTACTACTCATGACAGCAAACAACCCACGAACATTCCTACCCTAAAACTAAGAAAAACAGGAGATACTTAGATACTACAGTAGCAGGATACATACGCAAGATGGCATTATGGTATAAACAGGTTAAGAAAAAGAAAATCTGATGATTTTCAGCTCTTAAGAGCTGTCCCTACAGTCTCAGCAATGATTACCTTAAAATTCTGAAATAGTTATTTCATCAGGTAATTGTTCTGAAACATCCACCTCCCACAGAAAGAATGCCACTGACTAATTGTTAAAATCCTAATATGTAGAGCTTTCTGATCACAAAAGCAAACTTTTTGGTGCTTTTTAGACCAACAGCAGCTACAAGATTTCTACAGCAGCAGACCACTCATGGTGGGATATGATTTCTACTCTGGGGAGAAGCAAATGCTTGACAGTAAATCCCAGTCAATCTAAGAATTGTAATGTCTGATTAAATGCAAGAGTGCCTACCTTCTCAGTGCATGCAGCACCTAACTATCTGGGTTATCTCCATCCTTTATTACTGGATGAATCCTGAAAAAGGCTAATCAGACACCATCTCTGGGAGCAGATTACATGGCTATGTAATATATATGCTATTCATACTAGCTAGAACGTGCTATCTTCAAAAGCAGAATGAATTTTACAGCCTCATTCATGGAAGTATAACCACACCTTGGCTCAAATGTAGCTGTTTTTAAAAGCACGCTACCATAATTTTAAATATAAGCACAAAAATAAATATTACAGAATTTTAACATTACAAAAATAAAGTGCAACTGTCCACCTGTGTTAATATCTTAAAATCCGACACATTTGTGTCCTCTTGTTCCTCTGATACAATTTAACTACAAGATTTTTGAATATCATGGGTTTCACTTTTCTGGATCAAAATGAATGGTTTTTGTTGGTTTTGTTTTGTTGTTTTTTTTTTTTTTTCAAATTTACTGC
>NDXB01009844.1:344940-369828 GCA_002631895.1 Agapornis roseicollis
AAAAAAAAAAAAAAAAAAGAAAACCCACAGCCACTTATTATTAACAATTTAACTAACGAGGGACATGATCCAAGACCAGGCTGAACGGGGCTTTGCACAACCTGATGTAGTGGAAAGTGGCAGGGGGTTGGAACTGGATAAGCTTTAAGGTCCCTTCCAACCCAAACCAGTCTGTGATTCCATGATCATTATGAAATCCAGCTTCATTAAAGAATTACTTTCATACTGTCAGCACTGAACTGCTGGTTCACTGAACCCAAATAGTTCTACTGATATATTCAACTGAAACAGTATTCTGCATCTAATATTACATTGCCTTTAGGAGTTGGTGAGGGCAAATGACCTCAGTTATTTTCTTACTTGAGTAAAAACTAACAACAACCACCAAACAAAAGCAACAAACAGAAAACCAACAAAAAAAAAATCCGAACCCTAACGCAAAACACACCTGCTAGGGGGTTTGTAATAATTTTAGATTAAAGAAACGATATGAAAGACTTGAAAGTCAAGTAATAAAAATTAAATTATTTAATACAACAATAGATTTTTTTAAAAAACAAGCTGATATGCATTTTATGATCTCATTTGAAAATAATAATTCAGAAGAATACATGTAATCTTTCTACACAAAGTCAGGAAATGGCTTGATGATAGCACAATAATGAAAATGTTGTCTTCTGCATTTCGTGATTTAAAAAAATCACCGTAAAGTTATTGATAACAGAAAAATCTCCTCTGTTAGGTCAAGGGCAACATTTATTCACCTTACTTAAAGATCATTAAAATACATTCTTAATCATAACATGTAGTTCATTACAAATAAAATTGCCTTTGGTTCAATAAAACTAATTAAATGTAAATGGTATTGTTTACTGCTGTATGGATCTTCTGATATAAATCAGCAAGTCACCATTTATTGAAAATTACAGTGACCTCATTACTGTTAATAAATTTAGTTGATCACACACAAGCTAGAGAAGAATGCCTGAGAGCACACGTTTGGCCAGAAGGACTGTCCCACATATAAGTATTAAACTGCAAGAAACCTAATCTAGGTGTTACAATATTTGCTGCTCGGCTGACATTAAATCACTTGTTGAAATTTTAATTCTTTGATCACATTAAGTGCTTCTGAAAGACAACAAAATCTGTACTGATCATCTTGGTGGTGTCATCTGTTCTTTAAGAAAAGCTCTGAAGGCTTGCAGGTTTGTTTCTTCTGGGCGTCACAGTGGGTAGGGTTACAGTGCTGCTCTGTTGACACAACTGACAGCTCGTGCCAATGCTCTCCGACTTAACATAAGATAGCTAAAAAAATCTTAACAATTATGTTTATGAAAAGCATATTCTGTCAAGCATAAATTGTTGATAACCTATTTTTTAATCAACTTGCACATGATCTCTTAAATCATTACAAATATATTTTAATATGCAAGTATGAATTGTAAGCCTTGTCTTTGAAAACACACTGCAAGCACATGGAGAAGACACTGCCACAGGTGTTGCTTTATGCATGGCGAATCCCTGGAAGCCAGGAAAAGCACTACTGCTGTACCAGTCTGCATCCGACATTCACCTGTCTGAACAGGGTCTCCCTGTGAATGGACCCCTGAAGCCAACTGCTGGTTTATCATAAACACATATACATCTAAACTTGGAAACCTAACACATTTTTGTAGCCACCCATGCAAATATGAGACTTCAATCCTGTTTAATGAGAACACTGAATTAAAACACAAGGTTTGTGTCTTGGAAACAGACAAGACCAGAAGAACTTCGAGTTCTCCACATACTTCACAGAAACACGGGATGAATTGGGTTGTAAGGGACATTATCAATCACCTAGTTGCAAACCCTTGCCAGAGGCAGGGACACTTTTCACTAGACCAGGTCGCTCAAAGGCCTGTCCAACCTGAACACTGCTAGAAATGGGGCAGCCACAGCTTCTCCCAGCAGCCTATGTCAGGGCCTCACAACCATCATAGTGAAGAACTTCTTACCAATATCTAATCTAAAATCTGCCCTCTGTCAGGTTACAGCCATTCCCCCTTGTTGTATCCCCACCTGCCCTTGTAAAAAGTCCATCTCCAGCTTTCTTGTCAGTCCCCTTTCAGGACTGAAAACTGCTCTAGAGTCTCCCCAGAGCCTTCTGTTCTCCAGGGTGAACAAACCCAGCTCTCTCAGCCTGTCTCCATTCTCCATAGAAGAGGTGCTCCAGCCCCCAGAGCATCTTCCTGACCTCCTCTTGACTTGCTCTAACAGATCGACGTCACTCTTATGCTGGGAGCCCCTGAGCTCGATGCAATCCTGCAGGCGGGGTATCACAGGAGCGGAGGAAATATATCCTGTCCTACCCATTTACTTTACCGTGTCTTTAATTAATCCCCAATCAGTTTTGTCAATGACTAACTGCAAACAGCGACCCCGCTCCTTGCGCGGCCGGGACTCGCTCTTAGCCGTCGGCGGAGTCTCCACGTGCGGCCGTCCCGACGCTGTGCCGGCGGTCACCCAGCAGGTGGCGCCGCCGAAGTGCGGCGCTGCGGTGCGCCGCGCGGAAGGGCTGCTCTGCCGCGCACAGCCCGCCCTCGTTGTGCTGTGCTGTGCCGTCCGATAGTATCACGGTCAGAAACCGGCCTCTATCCGCTGTGAATGATGTGCTGCTGCCTGCGAGGGTGAACTTCCCGAAATTTCTTAAAGCAAAACAGCTTTTTCATTTAAAAAAGCTGAAGCAAAACATTTAGAAATACGGTCCCTGAAGTGCCTTACTTTGGCCATGTCAGATGTGATGCATTGCCCACCGTGTGCGGCACACAATGTGAACACAGAGAAAGACCTGGCCCAGCAGCCTTCTTTAGCAGGAAGAAGGATCGCTGTCTGATTCTCCTAACATTTTGCTGGGAAAAGAACTCCCAAGCTGATCCCAGGCCGAAGCACAAAGCTCAGCCCTTTGTTGGACAGCCTGAAAGCCCACAAAGTTTCTGCAAAAGTAATTAAAATTACTTAGTAATTAAAATTACTTTTTTTGATAGGCTTAAAAAAGCTCATGAACCTATTACACATCATATGGGCTAGCAAGATAATCACTGTAAGAGTGGTTTTTCAAGTTAGGAACAGAAAGAAGCATATGGATGTTTTACACAGCAACAGACCACATATTTTCAAGTTAATACCTGGACAGCTGCTTGCCTGATTTTGCAGTTTTATTAAGCAACAGAGGATACTGTAGAAACCTAGGGTTAGAAAAAGTCTACTTGAAATGGATTTCTCAAGTGATCCTTCTGTTTAACCAACTTGCTCCAAATTTTTTTCCACTGAGTATACAAGGGAGCTTGAATACTTATCTGCTGAGGCAACTCAGTAATTCTAGAATAACAACTGCTGAAGTCCTGCTACGATCTGGCAGATAACCACTTATTTTTTCTACCAAGATGGCATATTAACTAACAGTCCACTCAAACTAAGTTTGCCTTTAATAAAACACTTAGAATGGCTCAAGGTTGGAAGGGACCTTAAGATCACCTAATTCCAACTGCCTGCCATGAGCACGGCCACCTTCCACTAGACCAGGTTGCTCAAAGCTCTGTCCAACCTGGCCTTCAGCACTTTCAGGGACAGGGCAGGCCACAGCTTCTTAGGCAACCTGTTCCAGTGTCTCACCACTCTCACAGTACAGAATTTCTCATATGTAACCTATATTTTCCCTGTTTAAATTTGAACCCATTACCCCTTTTCTTAGTACTAAAGTCTCTGATGAAGAGTCCCTCTGCAGTATACTTGTAGACTCCCTGCAGATACTGGAAAGCTGCTATGACAACTCCACGCAGCTTTCTCTTCTCCAGGCTGAACAAAGGATGTACCTAGAGGACTCAAGTGTCAAAACACCAGGAATTCCATACAATTTCCACCAGCCTGTGAGTGTGTTTTCAGAAGTCTCTTAATACCAAGCCCACTCTCCTATAAAATAGCAAGCTTCCCCAATTCAAGTGACACAATTCAGCTTCTCCATTAGAGGCATTTACACAATTCTACATACATTTTTGTTAGATGTCTATTTTGAATGCATACACACATATACACACACATACATATGTCCTATTTCATGATTTTAAGAGTTACCTGTGAGATAACACATACACAAAATTACACACATTCAGGCAGCTGTCAGAGAGCCCTCCTTGCAAGAACTTGCACGTTGCACCTAGTCAGACTAAAAAGCATCTTGACAACAAAAAACACTTTACCTTCCAAGAGCAGACTTCTGTCTCACAAGCCTCCAAGCCAGTGATTAAATTAATGGTTCCCGAGGCATGAATGACTTGCCCTTGCAGTATAACACTACAACTGTGATATGCCTTTGCAGAGTATGGTTCTCAGTGGGGATCACAATGAGAACCACTAAGTTTAAAGATAAAAATCCAATTCTGTCTCAATTCCTTCTCAATTTAAAAACCAGAATATTTACATAACCAACTTCTCATTCAGCAGAATATTTATTGCAAAAGCTAAGACTGGTGACAAGTATTTCTCAATACTTAAAGTAACAATTTTTACATAAGACATATGTATGCATACATGGAAGATAACTTAAAAGCAAACAGATAAAAATGCTTACCCCCAAAGCTGGCAATCTTTGTGTGCAGCTAACAGCAACCTTCAGTTTCCAGTCTGTTTCTCCATCAAGCTGGTCAGTTCGAATGAAACATGAACCTTGAAGTTATAAAGAGACACACTTTTTTTTTAATCTCAAAAATTCAGTTTGGGTTAAAAAAGAAACAGAAGAGTGAAAATAAAGACATTTATAACCATTTTTGAATAAACATGTTAAGTATAAAAGGAATCAGATTCTGCAATGGCTGTGTGCTTTCTTCCAGGAATGCTCCAGACATCACATAAAAGCAATTTTTTTTCTCATAAAATTAACAATATGCCTGTTAGGAATAGGGGGGAGTAATAGTTTTCAGGTTTCTTAATAGTTTCTAAACAGGTCTCCAAATGCTATGAGCAAGAGAAACAACTTCACTGGCTGAAGCTGAAACAGGCTTCATTTTTTTCTTTTTAGAATTGTGCCACTTGTACAATTCCAACACAACAGAGTAACAAACTGATGCCTGTGATTCTTGTCTTTTTGCTGGTATGACATCACAAACTTCACTGCTCAGTCTTCTGGTTTCTCTGAAATGTTTTTTTTTTTTTTTTTTTTTTTTTTTTTTTTTTTTTTTTTTTTTTTTTTTTTTTTTTTTTTTTTTTTTTTTTTTTTTTTCATAAATCCTTAACAAGGACACCATTCAAAACCATACAGGTCCCAATATATTATACTTTATAGAAATAACTGTCAATGATCCAAGGCTAAAAAAGTCTGTCACCACAAGCACTGTACTTAAAACAAGGGAAGTTCATGATAGACTGATACATATTGAAGAAAATCAGTAAGATTTACAGACAGAAAATGAATATTCAAGAAACAGGAAACTGAAACCAGTGCAGAGCCTACTCTCACCCCAGTAGCTAGCTTGATGGGTATCTGGTCTGAAGTCATACATAGGTTACTAATGTCAGATTCAGAAAAGACTGCACACTAACAATGCAAATATGTTAAAACCCTTCAATTAGCTACAACTTCCATCTAGTTTGAAGCCTTTTAAAAAGGTGATAAAATCTTAGCAATACTCTTCACAATTGCTATGCTAAAGAAACCTTAAATATTTCTGAAGTAATGATTACAAGTTCCATTATGCTACAGCCTAGCGACTGATACGCTATTGTAACTGTGTGCTATGGGTCTGAAATAAAAATAGATTTTTTCTAGTTATTTGTAAATTTTAAACAATGCCTATTGACATACTTGCATATATACCCATAATTCCTTCCATAGTTCAACTAATCCAATAAAAACGAACAAAGTATTTTCATCACTAGAAGTAATATGGCAGCAATTAAACTGAAGGAAACACTGCCAAGGGAGTTTATCCAGGTTTGAGTCCTCTTACTCAGACAAGAAGACCACGTGCTAGAAGCTTTGAATCTAACAGGCAATACATCAAGAAAGTGTACCTACCAATGAACACAAAATTAAGAGAGAGATTCTTTTATAGGACACATGGACCCTGACGTAAGTACAGTCTAACAGAACCTAATGTTTTATTCATCAAGGCCTGTAAAGTAAGCAGTTCAATGAGCTAACGGTCTGAAAGGATATGCCTGAGACAGAAGTCAACTAAACTTATATCTGACTAGAAGGCAGCATTTTTACACAACAGCCTTGAAAGAAGCTTACCAGCCTTCATGAAACAGCTGTATTTATATTAAGTACATAGTAAGCAAAAAAAATAAACCAAAACAAATAACTTTAAATGTTAACATAAACAGTTCTTGGAACACATGATCACAACTAAATTTCATCTAAAGCTCAGAGCTGCAAGCTGCAAAGCTTATCTAAAGTCCTTGAGAAGCTGATTTTAAATTCTTGACAGGATTCTTTATGGATTTTCTTTTAAAAAATAAATACCATAGAGCAGTTTTTGAAGAACCCAGGAACACCTAGAAATACCACAGTTCCAATGTACTTTCTATCCATGGCATAAATGAGCCTACTTTCCATCATACTTTTCCTGTACAAGACGTTTCATGGTTCTCTTTACCCTTCCTGTCAATGGTTGCTCTCTTCCATCAATTTCATTTAGAATTATACTATAGATCAATGCAGTTCAAGACGAGTGTAGCTCCTGTGAATGGCTGACTGCACATATATTCATTTAATAGAGCTCACACTATGACATGTATTGGCCAGCTGCATTTCCTCTCCACTTCAGCAGTTAATTTCATCAATAACTTATCTCATAGCCTGTTTCCCTTTTATCCAGAAAAAGGGACTGCCTTCTGCCAAGTCAGCTTTCAATAATGATCACAACAGCAAAACTGAAACAATACAATCCTCTTCCTCAAATACTGCAGCACATTTGACTAAGTAATTTTAATTATTCTATGAGGTCCTGATTTTAAACTCAGCTTAAGTAAGCTATAAACATGGGAGATTAAACATGTAATTACAAAGCATGTATGAAAACAACTCTTCACTCTCACCAATACCTTGGACCTGTAAAAAACTAAACATTCCCCACTGTATATTGCATGGAAGTTAGACATATTTTCTTTACTTTTGGAAGGTATTTGAATTAGCAATACATAAAACTTCTAAGAAAAAAAGTCCTCTGAAAAAAACCAGCTATTTGTAACTGTTTCATTTTGAAATGCTTGGAAGCAAGGTCCTCTTCCCACCACCACAAACCAAAACAAGAAGTAGTAAAAAAATGGCATTATGTACTTCAACCAAATGGTTTAGGTAAATGTTAAAAGTCATTTACATTTCTAACCTAAATATAACATGTTGGGAAAAAAACATATCTATACAGATGTCAGGAATTGCTTTTCCCTCTGAATTCAGTGATAACTCTTGAATCTGACAATTATTTTACAGCACAATTTTAGTTTTTTTTCAAGTTCTCTACTGCTTAAAGGAAAAGCCATTAAGTATCTTAGCTATTTACAAAAGCATAGTTGTGTATATATATATATATATATATAATCATAGAATAGTTAGGGTTGGAAAGGACCTTAAGATCATCTAGTTCCAACCCCCCTGCCATGGGCAGGGACAGCTCACACTAAACCATGTTACCCAAGGCTCTGTCCAACCTGGCCTTGAACACCGCCAGGGATGGAGCACTCACAACTTCGTTGGACAACCCATTCCAGTGCCTCACCACCCTAACAGTAAAGAACTTCTTCCTTATATCCAATCTAAACTTCCCCTGTTTAAATTTTATCTCACCACAGCCCACAGTGAAATCAAGAGACATCACCAACCTGTTCCCCATAAAAAGAGAGTAATTCATAAGGCTACATATAAAACGAGAATGAATACCAAACCTTTCACTTTGTACAGTGATGGCACTCAGATGCTTATTTCCTATAACAATACAAAGTCATTCAAGTTCAGCAGACAATGCTGAACATTGTGAAACTCTTGGATTTATTTTTGTCTTTCTGGTGGAAATTTTGGAGTGAACCAGAATTTTAAGGTTGATTTAAGGATATTACACTGGGTTTGAAGAATTCAGTCATTTATCAAAAATACAGCCAATGTCACATAAGCACATTTAAAATAATTTACAAGTATACAATATTTTTTTAGCCTAATCAGTTGAAGACAGGCATAAACCAATTTAGAGTATGTCCATGAAAGATGCTGGCCAACAGCAACCAAACTGATTTTTAAAGCTATTTCAGTTTAAATCTGTAACTTGTATGCTTAGGGAAGTCCAAGGACTACAATTCCATTTGTTTGTGCTCTAGCAAAAGCTCAACTATGTGAGGCCTAAGTAAATTCTTAGAGAGTTTATTCTTAAGATTGCTTTTCTATGGAAAAGCAGCACCTGCAATACAAAGGAATAAAACCATTATAAGTACCTGATTACCTGAAGTAACTACAGAACTTTAAAATACAGGGATACATTACTACTTGTTAATAGACTTCTTGTTAATGGTTATTTGAGGTACTAATAAACTTAAATTTTTTGAGATTAAAACCCATCTTTTGAAAAAGTTATTTTGTGTGTTAATGGAATATTGAACAAAAATAACACTTATTTCAGCAGCTTTTATGGTGTTTTGAAATAGTAATACAAAAGCTCATCTATGAAGGCAATTATTTAGGGCCATGATACGCTTGGCCTAGATTTGTCAAACAAAGGTACTCTGCTCAATACAGAGTAAGCAGGAAGACTCCTACTTACTCAGTGTGTGCTGGACTTAAGGCTTTAATCACAACATACATGCAGGACACATACATGTCAAATGCCTCTGGGAATGGTTTACACTTCCATATGCATCACTTGTTTTGTGGGCCTGCGTACCTCTAGAAATCCTGAAGAAAAAAAAAAACCCTCAACAAGAACTTTCAAACTAAACACAGGCTGTACTTGGAAAACACAGGTCATATTTTAGCCTTAAAAAGTGAGCAAAGAAAAAAAAAAAAGGACAGCCCACCAAACCAGAAACAGAAGCTTCTTAATGAAATTAAAAAAAACAACCAAAACCCAAACAATTTTATACATATATATATATATATAAATAAAATGAGCTTTTTCTTAATAATATGCATCATAATTCCTTCCTGCTTTCTTCTTTCATCATGAAGTCTTCTGGCTTTGTTTTGACAAAGGAAAGGTGGGAAAATATGCTCATATTTAAAACACTTCCTTTCCAGGATAGCCATGTTTCTTGACTAATAGCAATATTAAAAATTATGATCATTTCCTTGATACAAGAATCCAAACTATCTTACTTGCCCTGTATCCAGAACTTAGTTTTCATTTCCTCACTCCTAGTTCCCATCGTGGAATAAAGATCTGAGAAAGAAGCTTTAAGTCATGAGATGAGATGGAAGAGGGAGGATTTCAAAGACATGGGAAAAAAAACGAATGGAACAACTTATTCTAACTAGCATTAAAAAATATCAAAGTGAATGACACATCATTATAAAAATACTTCCACACTTCTTTCCTCCACTTTTCCTTCTCTTGCTTTGAGCAATCACTTACAGAAGATCTTGTTTTCAGCTACACCTATTTAAGCAACACAAGTGAAATTATTTTTAAAAAGATCTCCATTTTTACATTTCACAAGTACATTCAAATTCCTTCCACAGAGCCTGAACAGTCAAACCACACATGGTGTTTGTTACAAATGTCAGTATACACAGTATAATATATAAGAAGCCAAATCAACACCACACAAGTTCTGAAAAATGTATTTAACTTTCTCTTGGAGAACATTAAAATGAACAGATTTCTGCTTCCATTTTTTTTTTGCCAAATATCAGCCAGCTGAAGAAGAGACTTGCCAGTAAGCACTAAAGAAAGCTTACAGGTATAATTCAAATATGCCACTGCACACACATTTTAATGTTATCTGGTGCTGAAAATGCATCAAAGGGAAGCAGCTACAATTTAGTTGTATATAGCAGATATGGAGGAACATGCATATTTTACAAGCATATTAAAAGCCAAGCACCCCAGTCTTAAAAAGGTATAAATGCAGTGTTGCATTCCACACTCTACAGATATATCATCAAAAAACTGTAGAGTGTGTGCACTTGAAGTAGCCTAAAAATTAAATTACATTTACTTTCTACAATATGTAACTGATAAGAATTCATGTCAGTTATTCTCAGAGTTAATGCTAAGCCACCACTATGCATCTGAGTTCTTCTGAGTCAAATCTAAATAAAATTACGTCTGCCTTCTCTCTCAAGAGCTGTATCTGATGAATTTTTTACAAATGAGAACAACAGCTACAACTAATGCCTTTCAAGCTCCAGCAAAACTGAATTATTAAATCTGTCTGCCTATATCCTATTACAGCCTACTTATGAATACTTGATTTTATTTTGTATAATTGACAACAGTTGTCAGGAAAGGAAGGTTTTAACGGCAATCAAATTAAGATCAACTGGTATAAGTGTCACACTGAAGAGCGTGTGTCAAGTGTTGATGAATTAATTGATGGGCCACTGAGAAACAGGGCACATGGAACTGTGCTGTCATAAGCAGCTATATATTCTCTGGTAATATTACCAGCTGTCCTGCTTTAGGTCAAAAGCATTGAAAGAGATGGGCTACTAGAATATACCCAGAAAAAGAAAAAATGGACTTTGACTTTGCACACCTAACACAAGATCATTTACAAGCCACTTAATTTTTAAATCATTTATATTACTTAAGTGGCTATGTGCATGAAAATTTTAAACTGATGACAAGATGAATAGCAGCACCAAGATAACATATTGGAGTACAGAGTTTCATTTACCACTATAACAAGAAGCTTTCAATTATGATAGCTTCCAAGAAGAAAAAACAAAAAGACACCTGCAACATGCCAAACATTTAAACTACAATGTCATCACATAGGATGCAATCAAAAAATTTAGTGGTATTTATACAAGACTGATTAAATTAGTTTTAAAGCATTAATTTCTCTTAAGACCATGAAAGAATTGTGTGTACTTGAGATATTTGATCTGAATTAAGAAACCAATGAAGCAATTGATTAATTGGAATTTAAGCCATCAGTCACTGGATCCATCAACAGATTCATTTACATTCTAAACAATCAACTGATGGTCTTATAGGATACCATGTATTAATACACAGTCAATATGATACCCCTAAACTCATCACAGCTCCTTATTGACAAGCACACAGATGCTTTTAATCCAAGCCTGATCACACCGCATCTTTTTTGAATTGCTATATTGATTCAGTATGCTTTAGGAATTTTCACTCTATTTTTATAAACATTACGGAATTCTCTTACGTATAGCAAACATATTAATTAATTAAATTAATTTAAAAAAAAACCCAAACTAACAAAACCCCCCTACATTTATTCACATATTCTCTCAAATTTTAACCTGATTTCTTATTTTGAGATATACAGAATACTTAAAAACATTAATTTTATCTTTTCAATTTAATAGAATTTGATGCACCACTTTGCTCCATTATTCTTCTGTTATGTACTAGTAATTTTTTTTTGAGAAACCCAGCAATATAGAAAAAAAGATAATCTGAATTATTTGTGTCTTCAGTTTAATGATTAAATCAAAAACTCCACCACAAAGAATGCTTGGAACACTGAAAACATTCTTATGCTTATGATCAAAAAAAAAAAAAAAATGAAGGAGGCCAGAATACTGCTTTAGAATGATGTGAAAATCAGTATTGCACTTGGCAGATGCCAAGTTTACCATTACATTTTATACCAGAATATTTTTCATTGACATTACTCCCTGTTTGTGCATTTGCTTAGTCTGCTATTTAGTTGGTTTTAATACTTAGAACAGGAAAAACCTATGGTGATCTGTCCCATGAATGATACAAACATATCGCCTGATTAAAGTCCAAGAACCTTGAGAATATTTTCAGCCTTGCTTACTCATTCCTAAACCAATTTTGCTCACTTATTCAGTCACATTTTCTACATACATTAGCATTAGAAGCATGTTGCTCAAGGACCAGTAGATGATAAACCTTCCTTCAAATGAATCAAGTATGAAAATATTTTCCAGAAAAAGGAACTGTAACACAGTAAGACAAAAAACCCTACCCAGTGTAAGCTAATTAGCAAGCTAATTTCACTGAGATTACAGGCTATGATACAAAATGCACTGCACACCTCGCTAGGCAGAAGTGATGAAACTGAACCTTCAGCAACTATAGAGGTCTTTCAGCACAAAAGTGGCTCCACTGCAAGCCATTTTAAGGCCCCACTAAAACAGGACAATTGTCCAACACAGATACTATTCCATGAACACCGTCCAATTTGATACCATTATCTCAACCATTCTTATTGTCAAAGTTCTGATGGCATTTTCCATTTCTGTTCTTAACACAGGGTGCTCATTTAGCCCTTGCAGGAAAACATTCCTGTTTGCAATTGCAAAGTTGATTCTTATTTAAAATGTATTATGAGAATTATTCCAAGTCCAAGCACTGCTTAAAGATTCAGTAGGCTCCTTCTTGCAACATACAGTCAGATATTCAGTATGCATATACACCTCAAAGAGGAGACCCTGTAGTTAATGTAAGGAACTATTTCTCTCCTCGTGAAAGCAGAGCTCACAACCCAACAGAGGAGGTTGAGAAAAACATACAGCCAAACATACCAGCATCTACTGAAAGCACATTCAGTCTTGAAGATTTTAGCAGCAGCAACAGTAATCAACTTGAAGGACTTGCCATTAAATTAGGAGGAGCAGGAATCAAAGCCTTAGTATCTCACATGAAGCTTAAACACAGAAAAAGTACAAGTCCAAGGAGCTGACACAACTGTTGGATTACAATAGGCACGTGAAAAACAAGAGGATAAATCCTTCATTAAAAATTTAGCAGCACATTCTTCTTTACCAAACAGGAGTCAGGGAAGAAGCTTCAGGCCCAGCTGCAAAGATTTATCACTGGTCTTCATTACAGTAAAAAACAGAAGATTTCTATTTTTTTCTTATTTCTTTTTAATTGGCAGATAGAGGAAGGCTGTGTAAAGCTACATGGACACCTACAATCAGAACTGTAACTAAAGTAGTTAATTATTTCAGCTAAATTCCACATGTACCAATAGCAATGACAGCATGGCAACATACGCCATAGCACTTGTATGGAGAACCCTGTGCCACCCTCAACTGCCTACCCCTTACAAGGCAGGTTGCTCCATGTTAGGTTTTCTACTACTGGAAGACAGCTGTTCAATTAAGGTAGTTCAAGTCTACATAAGCTTCCATTCCAACTCCAGCCAGCCACATACCTTAAGCCCCACATGAAAGTCAGAATCTGGTATGCAAGCTATCCTTATAAAAATACATTAAGATTGATTTGAGAAGCATTTCTAAATTTTTACTGAGACATTAGAACTACTGCAAGATCAATTCTCATTAGGTCTAATAATCAAAACTCCATAGGTTATGCAGAAATTTCTTTTTCATAATGAAAATGAGGACCACCAGGAGGTATTTTTCAATTGTTACAAAGATCTCTCAAGTGAGTGCTAACAGCTCATCTCATAAAGCCTTCAGGTAAGAAAAACAACAACAACAACAACAACAAACAAACAAACAAAAAACCAAAACAAACAAACAAACAAAAAAAAACCAAAAAAACAAAACCAAAACCACCCAACCCAAGACTAAACAATCTACTAGAATTTTGAAAAAGGTGACACTTTCTTGAAAAACCATAACACATGGCATCAATCTTACAAACACATATATTACAGGAAACATTATAAACTGCTTCTATGCAAGGAATTTTGAACCAAACTTCTGCAAATGTAATTTGTCTTTAATTTTCAAAGCCTTCAACAACATATTCACAGTCTATCAGTTCTGAATTTACATACAGTTTGTTTGCCTGACTTGCCCTGCCTCTGACATCTGCTTTGATGATTTTCACCTTCAGCTTTTCCAAGCTGCTTCCCAAAACTGGCAGAACCATTTGGGAGTTCAAGAGACTGATAACTCTGCCAAGCTGCCAAATGCCCTAGAATTCTAGGGAAATGCATTGCTACTGGACAGTGGGAACAGGCAAATTTATACCTAGCACAATACACAGTCTCCCTGCAGATAAACTTTAACTCTTGCTGACTTTTTTTTAATACAAATAATAAAGAAATAATAGGTATTTGTTACTGCTTATTTTGATAAAATCCAATAAAAAACCATGCATCGAACTAGTCACCCTACAATGCATAGAAAGTACAAGAAAATAATTAGGGAATGAAATATATGATCATGTTTTCTAATAACATTTTACTGCGTAATTTTACATAAGTAATAAAGAGTAATACTACTAGGAGCTTAATGCTTGCTGAGACCTCCTCATTCCACCACAGAACACTCATACTATCTGACTATACCTTAAACAAGTAGCTGATCACATAGAATCAGTATTACTCAGTGGCTTAAAGTAGATACAAAAACATTTCAAGCCCAAATTAAATCAAATGTTAAAAACAGAATAGGAACTGAAGCACAGAAACAGATTAAAGTACTTTGGACAGATTGTTGGCAGCTACTCATGCCCTAAAGATAAACTTTTATCTGGCCATATGTGCAAAACTTAACTCTAGTCATTTATCATTCTCTATAGCAGTAGATTTTGAAAGCATTTTAAGTTGCCAGACAGGTAGGGATTATAATGCTTGTTTGCTAAACATAATAGAAAATTCTAGAATGTGTGAAAAACACAAGTCCTTCAACCTTATTATTCTGAAGCAGTTGCTTTCATAAAGAGATAAAAAAAATGACATTAGTTGTGCAACTGAATTCCAAACTCACATTTTTCCTCTGGTTTGATTTTCAAGTATCTGATGTTCCAGAACAGAATTGGGCCCAGATAATTAAGTTATTTGCAAAACACTTCCTCCTAACTGTCCAGATTAGATACTGCTTGCATCACCTTTATAATATTTTTACTTGCAGGGGAAGGGTGCAAAGACTGAGCCAGGCTGTTTTCAGTGGTGTCCAGTGACAAGACCAGAGGCAGTGGGCACAGACTGAAACACAGGAGGCTCCTTGAGCCTCAGGAAACAAAAAATATTGTTATTTAACTGTGACTATAAACAAAGACTGGCACAGTTTGCACAGAGAGACTGTGAAATTTCTCTCCTTGGAGGTATTAAAAAGTTGTTTGGGCATAGTCCTAGGGAACCAGGTCTAGGTGGCCCTGTTTGAGCAGAGGTGTTGGACCAGATGATGTCTAAAGATCACTTCCAACCTCAACCATCCTGTGTTCCTGAGACACCATCTTAACTATTCACTTAGATAAGACCAAAACAATGTAATGCAGACCTGGAAAATACCAGATGTAACTGTTATGCAATTGGCATTACCTTGCAAGGAATTAAAAGGTCTTCATAGTCAAAAAATTGTGAGAACTTCTAATGGTTTCTCATTTCCCTGTTGCTTCCATTACAATAGGTGTAGTGGTATGCATACAATAGTTTAGAATGTCCACACTAGTAAATTACTGTGATACTGTATTTAAAGACAGTTTTAAAGACATACAACAACAAAAAAAAACCTCAAACAAAACAACAAAAAAAAAGTTTTTATGATGATGATTTATGCTCACAGCAGTGGAACTGATCAGTGGGAGTTACTCCCTTCAGAGTATTACCTTTATTTGCCAGTTTGGTAGTTACTGAAGGCTACAGCAGACTGCATATTAAAATGCATTTGTGGACCTTATTTTACTAGAATTCTACCTTTACAGTTATTAAAAACTTTTATCAGTTTGTTAGAAGAGCAATATCTTAATGCAGTACTCTGTCTCTTAGGAAAACTACAACAGAAAAACTGAAGAGAAAACCCAGCTTTACTTTCCATACCATCACAAAGCATTATTTGTGACAAGGGGGACCACAGGAGCAAGAAGAAGGGCTAAGATTAATCAAGTCTTATCCTCCTAAAAAGCTAATAACAAAAACCATTAACAGCATTATGGATCAGCCTGCCATAGGCCTAAATACGTAGCAGCAATACATAAAACAAACAATTCTTCAGAGTCCTATCATCTATGCAGCATGCCACAAGCCCAAAAGGTAGTTATCCCTTGGCTATCCCAAATGCAGAGCCTTCAGCAAATAGCTCATGCAGCCATATTACCATGCACAATATTATTCTTCCAGGCCATCTTTCTCCCAGTAATGATCAACTTGTGACTAATTTCAACCAGGTAGGGCAGACCAAAGGTCTTAAGGATCTGGACTTTATATAAAGACAATTTTTATAAAGACATACGCTAGATCTTCATGAAGGACCAGATGCAATTCATATCAGAACAACTTTGTGTGTTAGTACAGAAATACCTGACCTGGACTTGAAGCCAGTCACTCAACCAAGGCACTAACAAAAGGCAAAACTAAGGCAGAACACAAGGATTTTAGCTTAGAGAAGGAAAAGGTTTATCTTTGAAATTTTATTTCTGCTTACAAACACAGTAGCTTTGATAATACTCCCATAACACTGAAGTCATTAACACCTGCTTTAGTTGGCAGTTTCTGTGGACAACTATAAAGTTATACTACGATTACTGGAATGCCCTGCCTAGCTTTTTGATCTATGATTAAGATGGCATATAGAAAATAAAATGTAGAGAAGCATGCCAAGCAATTTAAACAAACACCTGAAAACTATATTAAAGGCCACTTAGGATCTAGCTTAATTTCAGTAAGGGAGATTTCCATTGGTGTAACACAATTTACGTAACAGCTTTCCATTGAAGCAGTCAGTTGGTTTTGGCATGATGCCTGCTTATACACCAAATGAAAATAATCTTAAATCATCTATTGCAGCCGGCTCAGCATGAACACTTCCTTTAATATGGTGGAAGGCTGATAAATGGGACACATCTTCCAAATTGCTTGCCATCTCTGCCATATGTAATGAGCAAAACCAAGATTCAGCCTTAACACACACACCACCCCGCCCTTTCTAAGTATATGTAAGGCAAACGTATTATCACAGGGTTTTTACTCTTTTTTAATTTTTTTTTTTTTTTTATTTTGGAAGCCAATGAAGATCTTGTGGAAACCTCTGTTACATAAGGAGTCTGACAGCAGCAAAGAATTCACATCTAAGAACTGATTTCCATCAACTTCATCCCCCAGGGAAGTAATCCTAACTCTAAAACTCAAACAGCCATCTAGCTACCTCTAATTCATGAAAGAGAGCAATACTGATATTACAAATTCATGTAAAACATGAATACAAAACACAGACCCATCTATGTTATTCTTTAGGCTAACTTTTCTAAAGATCTGTCTGAAAAACATCAGAATCTAAGAAATAATATATATATATACACAATTAGCATCAAGTCATTATATCAGATTATTTGAAGATATTTCAGCTAAAAGTCAAAATAAAGATACCTAATAAGAATCCAGTTTTATCAAAATAAGCTTGAGTCTCTGAGATTCAGTTTCTATAATGCAGAGTTAGAAGTATCCTAAAACAACTCAACATTCCTAAAAGTGTGGGAAGTGGAAGGAGAGCCCACACCATTGCCTCATTTCTTCCATAGCACCACACTTGCATAAAAAGAAGCCAAAATAGTTTTAGGCTGAACTTTGTAAACTACCCATTTATAACTCAAACTACTTTTTCTGACTGAAGATGCATGATACTGCAGTGCTGAAGACTACATTAATATGTAGTGTAAATACTGAAGTTGGAAAATAGTACTTTGCCACAGAAGCAGCTTACAGGGTGTGTTGGATTTTAAGATTAGCTCAAACTCTTTGTTTTACTCTTTATAGATTTATAGTAACAAGTTACAGTTAAACTGTTTTATTGCAGAGAAGATAAAATAAAATAACATATAGAACATAAAACCATGCAAAAACTAATGTGTTTTACAAAGTACTTGAAGTGCCAACTATAAATTGAACCATAAATCAGTCAAAACTGCAGCATCCAGGAAGAAACAATTACAGATACAAGTGTTCACTCTTTAGTCAAAAAAAAAAAATTGCTGCCATATGCTTGAAGTCAAGCGGATTTTTTTAAGTTTCCCCCCCCAGTTTGCTTTGTTTTTAAAGAAGTGCAACATCAATATACCTAACCTGTTGCATTTTCAATGTTAAAAATCACATTCCACCATTCCACATGTAGCATAAGTATAAATAAAACAACTTACAGCAGAATTCTGGGAATATTTTACTCAATTTGCTCTTTACTCACATTATAATGAATATTCACATAGTAGGTAGACAACTCTTTCAAATCGTTCATAAGCATTCTTCAATATTGATTATGGAAAGCCTATCCTAACAACATGACAAACTTCTAAGATAAGCAGTTTTATTTTCTAGATAGCAATCTGACAGAGCTTCTTACAGGAAAGTTTTAAATTATGACATTCCAAGAAAGGTGACTGAAGTAGAGTTGATGGAATTTCCTTTCAAAGTCGTTATTCTTCATACATTTCTGATGTAGGGATGCACCCTCTTCACTTTCCCCATTTCTATCTTGACAAAGATACAGATTCATACTAACTCCGGTCCTTCAAGATTTACTACTCGTATACATTCCAATGAAGACACAGAGGTACCGTGTGCAGACGCATTTCTGGCTTGTATTGTTCATTGACAACGACACCTGTACCATATCCTGCAACTAACAGCACTACAGGGAGGGGAGGCCACACAGTGTCTTACAACCTCACAAACAGAATCCAGAAATTTAAGAATTAACAGGAAGGAAAACAATGCTACAGTGCAGATAATGCAAAATACATAATTTAAGAACTTGTTTTGCTGCAAGCTAGGCAACTGTCTCATCTTATTCTTGTTCATTTATTCTAGCAGTGACAGTGCATCTGATGTAAACTGCTGTGAGGATCCTAGCTAAGGACAGCAAGATAGCTCTCACCAGACAGTTTTTCATGCTCCTTCAAGAGCAAACACTGAACAATGATAGATACTGAGTTCCCTAGTAAAGAGTAGGAAAATCTGGGACCAACACACACTGACCTTCCATCACTTACACATTACATGCAAGCAGCCTAGTTTAAAAGTACATGCTTCTATGGGCGCAGAGGTCCTCCTACTTTTCTAGATGTGATTTCATCTGAAACCGTTTCACGGTCAGCAGGAAAAGACAATAGCAAGTAGACCCAACACACAACATTATCAATCCTTTTATAATCATGCTGGATCCAAGAAATTTGAGTTGTCAGTTGTTTTAATAAAACACAATACTGTGGAAGGGAATTAAGAGAAAAGCCCAAGTATCCTGAACAAGAGTGGTTAACCAAGACAGAGATGATATACAGATCATTAGGAAACTTTGTCAGTCCAGACCAGTTATAGATGATCTGGTGCATCTAATCAGCATTTGGAAGTCATTAGGAAGACACAGTAACCATATACAGTAATTTCTTTTAGCAAATATATAGCTCTAGTAGGGATCTGTAGGTGATCAGAAATATTTTGTGTTCTTTTGCAAATGATCTCTGCAAATTTAGACTTTTATCTGAAATATATGATAGAATTCCAGTGCAACAGTGCAATACCAAGTGCCAGTAATACAGGGTTTACCAATACCACAGCTATTAGCTTGTTGAAATTTAGTGCTGTCTGACAAATACCAGACAGTTCTTCAGGATCTGAAGAGAAATGGTAATATAAAGCAGGGAAACTCATTGGAGTTATATAGGGGGCATCCAATAGTAATTTCTAAACTTTAATCAAAACAGCTGTAATTTATAGGGTTCCTATAAAGGAGATACTTGTTTCTCAAAGATTAAGAGTACTTCCCTATCACCATATGAAGAGAAGCAGAACTAAAAAGAAATACTTTTCTTTCTCTCACTCAACAAGATATTTGTGGGATTTTCTGACTGATCAAAAAGGCAGTATTATTTCTAAGTGGAAAAACACACACAGTCAAAAAAACCCCAACAACTCAGATATTTTAGGGTTTTATATCATTGCAATAGACCTTTTTAAAAAAAACTATTTTAATTTCACATATTAGTAGTTTAAGATTTCAGTTCTTTTCAATTTAATAACTGAAATACAATCAGTGACATTTAAATGTGTTGCAAGATAATGATTTACAACTAATCACTTAAAATACTGTCAGGTCAGCTAAACCAAAACCAATCTTTTAACTATAAGGTAGTCTTACTATTTGTTTTACCTACACATTTTGTAACAAGAATTCACGAAAATCATCTCTTTGGAGGAATGTACCTATAATTTCATGTTCATAGTAAGATTTCTCCTGCTTGGGGACTGTAAGTCCAAGCATACTGCATTCCCACATGTACACTCTCTCCCATTAATTTGATTAAGGCAGATTTCCTACCATCAATCTACTGATCACTTGAAACTGATCGCAATGCACAATCTAAAATTTTACTGCAAACACAAATTTATCACTTAACCAACCTGAATTATCAAAACATACCAGTTTTTTCCGATGTTCTGAGAAACACCATGTCAGATGGGATTCGTTGATTCTGAAGAGAAAGGAAAAACAAAGGTGTACTTTTCATAAGTAGGAATAAAACCAGTGAATTCCAATCAAATGTCCAGTCAAATCTATCACCAAAAGGTCACACTTGGATTGAAACTCAATTAAAATAGGATTGCTCACAGTACTTCACATTCAGCATTTGCAATTCAGAAATCAATATTTTCGAAAAATATACAATAAGCAAACAACAGCTAATCCTTTCAGATGCTCTTTATAAGTGAATCATAAATACCTACAGAACTACAACAGATTTACATTTTCTTGACTGAAAGAAGTAATTTGAGAATATCTAATTGAAGTATTTCAAAAATAATTTCAGCAAAACTCTGACACTCCACATATATAATAGAAAAAAATGAAATTTAACACATCTGCTTTCCCACTCAAATTGCAAACATGTAGCAAGTATTCTCCCCTCTCCCAAAACACACAAACATACACAGAAGAAACAGTAACTCAAGAGAACAGCATTTTCCTATTCCACATCTATAAACACCTCCTTTCCAAAGACAAAAATGAATTAATTTTTCTTCTCACTATCTAATGCACAGAGCCACATGCACAGACAGATGCATGTGCACACCTACTATGACATTTCCTTTTCAAGCACACAACTATCTGTACCAAATCACGTTTTCGTTTGTTGACCACAGAAAGGCCAATCTAAACTTTCACAGATTAAACAAAATGAACAGCTCTGTCGTACCCCACACATGCAATCTGCAATACAACTACCCGAATCCTTAGCTCTCCCACTACTTGTTTACAAGGCATCTACCAACACCAGTTAGACATTGCCAACATAGGGTTTAAGAATGAAAAACTGGGAGTAAAAATAACCAACATGTCAAAACCTAAAAGAGGTACAGGATTGGAAAGGAAAAGAAGCGACAGACGAAGCTGACAGGGACCAGGGTGGACAATAGACAGAGCAATGAGAAAAAATACTGTACTGAGTACTAGTTTGTTCAATCACTTATGTCCAGTACATGCTGTACTGCTTGATACTGAAGCTAAACACAAAGATTTATTTGCGTTTCATTTACAGAATACCTTTAATCAATTAAGAAATCTCAGTAAATTATTACTAACAGTTTCATTAGTTTCATGCTAAAAAACATTTCTTAATATTAATTTCAGATTGTTACAAGGACATAACCCAGAAATATTTTTCACATACAAAGTGCCTCCATTTGATAGTAAGAATCACAGAATAATGGAACAGTTAGGGTTGGAAAGGATCATCTAGTTCCAATCTCCTGCCATAGGCAGGGACACCTCACACTAGATCATGTCACCCAAGGCTCTGTCCAACCTGACCTTGAACACTGCCAGGGAGGGAGCATTTACCACTTCTTTGAGAAGCCTGTTCCAGTGCCTCACTGTCTCACAGTAAAGAACTTCTTCCTTATGTCTAACCTGAACTTCCCGTGTTTTAAGTTTAAACCCATTCCCCTTGTCCTGTCACTACAGTCCCTCATGAAGAGTCCTTCTCTGGCATCCTTGTAGGCCCCCTTCAGATACTGGAAAGCTGTTATGAGGTTTCCACACAGCCTTCTCTTCTCCAGGCTGAACAATCCCAACTTTCACAGCCTGTCTTCATATGGGAAGTGCCTCTGACCCTCACTGTCCTCATGGCCCTCCTCTGGACTAGCTCCAATAGCTCCATGTCCTTATGTAGAGGACACCAGAACTGTACACAGTACTCCAAGTGGGGTTACCAGGTTTTCCTGTTATACTTGATTGATAATGCCCTGAAAGCCACTGCATACCTAAGGCTCATCTTTTTATTTTTTAGGAGCTCAACTGTCTGAGTGGAAAAGAAAAACATAGCAGACAAGGCCCCCAACACGGCATATACAAACCTCAGCTTTCAGCCTTAAAAACCTGACTGAATTTATTCAACATAAAAAGTTAAGCAACGTGAGCATTTCAAAACTCCACAATTACACTGTATTTCACACTTCATTAATAATCAGACTGCAAAATTAATACAGCGATAACAATTCAATTGTGGTTCTATTTTGCACATAGACTACCAGCTATAGAAAAGCAATTATTTTATACAGAAGAAACAACAATGATGATGGGTTCAGGTTAACCTGAAAACTTCAAGACATTCAGCAATGGAACACCTCACATACTGAATGCAGCATTCAGAACCTCATCTTTAAATTTGGTAATGGTAATCCTTATCACAATACATTTCTTCACTACATCAAAGTGGAAGATACAAAGTCAAATGGATTATTAAAAAGATGTAAATATCAAAGAAAAACATAACGGGTACAAAATTGTCATTACATTAAATTCTAGTGCATGCAGCATGTAGCAGCTCTTGAATGTACTTATCCCAACAGGAATCTAGGCAATAACCCCGACCACAGCATCAGCAAACACATTCAAAAAAACTCCCCAGAAGGATCAACAAACACAGGTATTTTTGTTCATTTGGGTCAAGCCAAGACTCTATCTCAACATTTAAGGACACAACACTGATATGAACTGAAAGGAACCCAGCATTCTCAAACTGGTCTGTTTGGAAAGCAGACACAGTTTCACATTTTTAACCCTCGTCCTTCTGCTTTTTTTAAGGCAGCACTTCCCCTTCATCACTGCATGTCAAAAGAAAAAAAAACTGAACTAAAATTTTCTAAGTACATACAGTAGTTCTCCCCAATATCAACTCTCTAAATCTCTCTGGGATGCAGGTAATTCTTGGCACACCCTGTAACAAACTCTCAAGGACACTGATTCAGAAGCATACTGGCAGCAACTGCAGCTCTAACTGATGGAAAGTTCAGCATAGAGAGGCCATGGATGGCTACAGAGCTGGTACTACCTCAAGCAAACAAGATGCTTGGAAAATAAGCAAGTTTGGAAACAGTGGAAAAAAGAGATGCATGTTCTGGTTTACCTAAAAATCCTATGCAGGTAGCAAAAAAACCCTCCTCATACCTAAAATGTTGCATAATCATGCATAATACTTCTTGATATGCAGCAATTCTCATTTATTTGTAAAAACATAAGAGTTAAAAATTCATGTGCTTGTCCTTATGTCAACAGTATTCACCTTGAAGAGGCTGCTCACCTGCAACTCCAGCTAGAACAGCATTTTGCAAAATTTTGACTTAGAAAAATAACTAAACATGCAGTGAAATTATTATCCATCATGAGCCCAGACTCAACCAGGAATATCTCATATTCAGACTTGGAAAAAAAATGCAGTAATAACATTAACTTTAATAGACACTATTATGCACCTATTAGACGAGGAAAAAAGCAAAAGGGGAAAAGTGAAATGCAACTTCAGAATTAAATAAATCTTTCCTTAAATGACAATAACAATTAAACAGATATCCAGTCTTCATATAGATTAGCTATACATTTTTGCAGCTTCCCTGCCAGCTCTGACATAAATCCATTACACAAGTTTCAGGTTACTGGCTTCATGCCTACAAACTTTTCGTTACTTGTAAACAATATGTGAACACTTGATCAACGCTCAAAAACTTTGCAAAAATAAGCCAAATGATCTAATACTGAACTAAACAAAAATTCTAATACAAATAAGGCATCAGGTTTTTACAAATCATCAGCAACTTCCATGGAGAATGCATGTTTCACAATCAGTACATGAAACATTCACCTGGTACTTGCTAACCAAGATTCAAATTCTTATGCTCAACAAAATTGGGCAGAATCATAGAATATCTCAAGTTGGAAGTGATCCATAAGGATCATCGAGTCCAACTCCCAGCTCCTTGCAGGGCTTCCTGAAACTAAACCATGTAATTACAAAAATCATCCAGATGTTCCTGAACTGACAGGTTTGATGTCATGACCTCTTCCTTGGGGAGGCTGTTACAGTGACCCACCACCCTCTCAGTGAAGAACCTTTTCAGAAGGTGCAATCTGAACTTCCCCTGACATGATTTCATTCCCTTTCCTTGTGTCCTGTCACTTTTCACCAGACAGAGGAGAGCAGAACCTCCCGCTCCACTGCCCTCCTTGAGGAATTTGTAGACTGTGATCAAGTTAATCATGCGGTCACGTTCACATTTTTAATAGGAAAAAAAAAAACGCATCTTGAAATAACAGAAATATAATAGAACAGAAAAAAAAGAAAGCAACTTTATGTCTTTTTAATGTGTTTCTTCTGCTTGTTTTTCTTCCCTGTAAGATGAAGCTTTTCTGCATTAACACATCTGAACATATCCTTCCATGTTGGGAAGGCTACAGGCTCTCTTGTATTTACTTTCTCCATCTGAAAAAAAAAAAAAACAACCAAA
>NDXB01009844.1:369957-380275 GCA_002631895.1 Agapornis roseicollis
CCAAACCCAAACCAACAAACAAACAAACAAAAAAAACCACACACAAAAAAACAAACCAAACCACTAAACCAAAAACCCCACAACAGCGTAAGATTTGCAGGACATCTTGGTTTTCATCAAGTTTTCCATATTTTCGCAGCAAGCAGGAAGATACTGCAGGAGTACTAGGTACCAAAAAAACCCACCAGTCACTATTACTGCTGACACTGGAGAGCAAAGATCCCCCTGCAAAAACGTACCTAGTCACTAGAAGAGTGACTACACAGAAACAGATGGCAAATATGCTACAAAATTCTTTAACACCTCATTATGGAGAAAATTAAGTTCCCTTGTACATTGCCACAGACAAACAGCAGCAATATGTCAATCATGTTAGCCCTCTCATGTCATATTTATCAAAGTGGAACAAGTTACAATGACAACACATGCAACTTCAAGCATTCAGAAACCCATGAAGAAGCCACGTAATCTCATTTACCATGACGATGAATCTAGACATGTTTATTGATATATACTGAAATTTGGATATATAAGTAATGAAAATGACTTGAATACATTGTTTTGCTTAAGTCTGTTCAGAATTAGAGCCCCAGAAAAACAAGGCTTCCATTTCTCTCAACATCTGTCTACACTGCAGATTTACAAATTCATTCCTAGAGATATAAACACAGCAAGACAGTGGCCAACAAAAGCTAAGTACTTCCCCTGCTTCTAGGTTCTCATGGCTAACTCCATAACCTCCAGGAATAGCAGCCAAACTGGAAAACAAGAAAGCCCACAAACATACCTATACTTCCCCCTGCAACACAGGCTACAGTATTCACTTGAAAAATACTATTTTGAATAGGTTTCAAATTACATTTACATTTTTCTCATGTGAGAATCATGAAAGTGTTATTTACATAAGCTTCTCCAGCTCCCTATTCAGTCTTCCAATTCCCCATAAATACAGATGCTCAGAATTCGGCATTTACTGTCCTTTCTTCTCCATTCATGTAATGAACCATGTACTTTTCTCATTGACTAAAATATTCCTGCTTACTTCTGACTTACAAATGGACAAGGCACCTTCTAGTTGTATTCTTGTATCTGCATGCTGTGCAATACTGCATGCTAGGATTAACTGCAATCCTTACAAATACTGGATTAATTTAACTTTACACCTGCTGTTAAGAAAAAACAATTGTGTCACTTTACAACTCAAAAAAAGCTCTCAAAATTTTAAGGTAAAGCACTACTGCTCCACATGCTTTAAAACACTGTATTATTTATTATGAAATGTTATTCAGCAATTGTGTTATTTATTATAAACCATGCTATCAAGTTTTATGTGCTCCTTGCATCTCCAAAATGTATTCCGAACTCTCAATAAACTACAATGTCTAAATAACAATATGTGAACTCAATTAACTCATCCATTCAACTGTCTTATTTAGGAACACTATGCAGACCTGTTCTCCCACTGAAAACTAAACATATCTTAATTCAAGCCAAGAAGAACATCTATGAAGTAGCATGTCTGTTCACAGCAGAGGACCAGTTTTGAGCTAACCTATACATGTCTTTCAGGTTCTAAAACCAGGCAATATTTTCTTCTAGTCAGGCCACTTCCAACTCTAGTGTTGGTGCATTACAAAATTTTCAGTTGAAACAATAAATATATTACTTTGAACTAAACTATTTTAAGCCCACTGCAGTCACTTAGAGCTGCTCTGAAATCAATCAAACCTATTAAAGAGAGACAATAATCAGAAGATATTCAAAGTTTAAACACAGAAAAGCCTTTCACTTGTTAGTATTTGTGATGCAGTCACTAGTTAACATATGGATCTTCAGCTCAAATGAGTCATTAATTTCACTGAAGAAATGCTGTTGATGCATCTTCCAGTCAAATACAATGTTAACTTGTTCCTCTGCCATTAAAGTGAGCAATTGAACATTTCACTCTTGACTGGTTCTTTGGCTTAACTCATACTCTAAAACTGAAAACTGCTTGTTCCAACAAAACACACTTCTCAACAGAACCAGAAAACATTTAATTGCATTAGTTTGAAGGCACCCTAGCTACACCAAAAGTTTAAAAAAAAAAACCCTGCCGAGACAGAAGGGAGCTTGGAGCTGAAATACAACATTCAAAGTAATATATGCATCTTACTGAGATACCCAAGTAAAATCTTCATCAAAAGAACTCTACTCACTATTTCTCTAAATCATAGAATCATAGAACAGTTAGGGTTGGAAAGGACCTTAAGATCATCTAGTTCCAAGCCCCCTGCCATAAGCAGGGACACCTCACACTAAACCATGCCACCCAAGGCTTCATCCAAGCTGGCCTTGAACACTGCCAGGGATGGAGCACTCACAACCTCCCTGGCCAACCCATTCCAGCATCTCACCACCCTAACAGGAAAGAATTTCTTCCTTATATCCAATCTAAACCTCCCCTGTTTAAGTTTGAACCCGTTACCCCTTCTCCTGTCACTACAGTCCCTAATGAAGAGTCCATCCCCAGCATCCCTATAGGCCCCCTTCAGATACTGGAAGGCTGCTAGGAGGTCTCCACACAGCCTTCTCTTCCCCAGGCTGAACAGCCCCAGCTCTCGCAGCCTATCTTCATATGGGAGATGCTCCAGTCCCCCGATCATCTTCATGGCCCTCCTCTGGACTTGTTCCAACAGCTCCATGTCCTTCTTATGTTGAGGACACCAGAACTGCACACAATACTCCAGGTGAGGTCTCACAAGAGCAGAGTAGAAGGGCAGTATCACCTCCTTTGACCTGCTGGTCATGCTCCTTTTGATGCAGCCCAGGATACGGTTGGCTTTCTGGGCTGCAAGCGCACACTGTTGGTTCATGTTCATTTTCTCATCGACCCCCAAGTCCTTCTCCGCAGGGCTGCTCTCAGTCTCCTCTCTGCCCAACCTGTAGCTGTGCCTGGGATTGCTCTGACCCAGGTGCAGGACCTTGCACTTGGCATGGTTAAACCCCATGAGGTTGGCATCAGCCCACCTCACAAGTGTGTCAAGGTCCCTCTGGATGGCATTCCTTCTCTCCAGCGTATCCACCAAACCACACAGCTTGGTGTCATCAGCAAATTTGCTGAGGGTGCAACTCAATCCCACTGTCCATGTCAGCAACATGTCAGTAAACAAGGCCAGTCCCAACACCGATCCCTGAGGGACACCACTCATCACTGGCTTCCAGCTGGACACTGAGCCATTGACCACAAAATCCTTAAGCATACCTTTTTCCATTAGGAAACTTTAGATACTTAAAACATATGATCTATAAACTGCTGTAAATAATGCTGAAATAGAGGCTAATGACCTACCTCACACAAGACAGATTGATCCCCAAAGTAATTCCAGTTTTCCAAATTCTAGTATAATTCAACAGAAAGACAATCTCAGTAAATTTAATGGAAGGCAGCTTACCTAAGTAGCCACTAGAGTCTTCCCTACAGTCTTAAATAATTAATTCAAGGTTTAGAGATTAAGAAGGTCCTAAAGAATTTCTTAATAAAAATCAAACATCTAAGTCTCCTAGATCTGGAATAGGTACAAGTGAGCAGTTGCAAGCTGACTCTACCTGCATTCTAAGATAGCAAGGTGCAAGGCACAACAAATGTAAAGGCCAGCCATATTAGTGCTAATCTTGTCTACACTAATATATGCTGCTCAGACAGGCCCCCAAAAATACCAGGTACAGATAGACAAAAGAAAGTGGAAAAAAGAAATAATACAAAATACATATACCAAATGAGACCAAAATAAGTAAAACGAGACTTGGATACATTGTTTTTCCTTTGGACTATAGAAAAAAGAGAAAGCAAACAGAAGATGAATTTCTTATATATGGCTGAAAATCTCTGTCCACTAACAACTGAAGAGTTACCCAAGCTCTTCAAGTAAAAGGAGAGGTGTTAACAAATAAGAAAGCACAAAATGTATCAGGAGGGCATATATGCTGAAGCATATTCTTTTATCAGAACTAATTTATTTGACTGAATAGGATTAAAACCACCACAAAGTTTAGAAAAGTCTAGTGACTGACTAGGTTCCACTAAGGATTATTCTGCCAAGCTGCAACTTGCCATACAATACTTCAAGAAAAGCTGCGGTTATGAGCTTAAACCTGATATGCCTCCTTCCAGCTTCTCACTAGATTAACTCTGTAATACAAAGTGAGATGGGAATCACTTGCTGGTACCCAGAAAGTGAGAAACCTTCCCAGGAAAGTAAAAACAGCTTACTCTGACATGAAAATTAAGTTGACTTTCAAGGTCACAATAATTTTAGTAGCCCAGAAAGCCATCTGAAATAACCAATGCTGTCTGTATTACAAAGCTAACACAGAGGCAAAAGGAGTTCACAACTCTCATTCACCATTTGCAATCAAACTGGAAAGCTTTTTCTCCTTTTCAAAAATACATAAACTTTTGTAATAATTAGATATATTATATCCATAATTATGATGTACTTATCCTTGAAGGCTTCAGACATAGAAAAGCACTGATGTCAGCATGAGAAGGAAGGAATCAGTAATCAAGACAGCTTAGAACATTCAGCACAGCAAAAGCCAGAGAATTCAGTAACTGTATTCCCTTCACTAGACAAACTTAAGCATATAGCAATTCATAAAATATATGCTTACATTCAATTAAGTTTAATATTAATAAAAAAAGACTTCCTTGAAGGTTATCAAATAAGACTTGAACTGAAATACTAGCTAATTCGTACTTCACAGATAAGAACCTCAATATACTTCAGAAGATAATTAGCATATTAATAATCTTTAGTCTCTAAAATATATTTAAAAAAGTATCAACCTTTTCCACTATGATGAGGTCTCCAACTTGTATGTCTGAACTCTTAACTTGCACTTTACCTTAAAAAAAAGAAGAAATTTAATCAACTTAGGCAGACATTAATAAAGAGTCACAAGAATATAAATCCCAGAATTCAAGTTATACTTAAAGACATTGTTTTGCGAAAATATTACAACTTATACAAAATAATAGATTTCATCTGTTTGAGTAACTCACTGTTTTTTAAAAAGTCTAGTTTTGTAACCAGTTAGCTGTTGTAGACGTATTAGAGGAAAAAAATCACGTATGGAAGATGCTCAAGTCTTATCTATATCAGTTAACAGAGTTGTAAAATTGGAAAGTCTTTCACATCCTACTAGCCGACATTTCTACTTTTGACAAGTCAAGAGTTGTTAGGCTTACAGTCATGGAGCATTCTCACACACATTAGTCACAGCCCGGTTACCCACAGGTAGCTTTGCTTGGCCGCTAAAGTTAACAATATAATTGGTTAACTGTGTGAAACTTGTTGGCAATTCAGTGAAAAGGGGTAAGTTTCTCTAAAGTCAGAAGAAATGCCTCAAGATTTCATTTTAGATACAGTAAAATATAAGCTGAAATAGAGGATTTTAATTCTCTAGAGCTGTTCATTCAGTAACTACTGTGAACAACTCATTCAAAAATATATACAGCACATGTACCAATTTAATTTCTGTATTTTCTACAGGATATTAATACTTGTAAGACTGTTAAGTTTTAACATTCTTATGTGATGGACTGAAAAACTGAGACAGAGAGGTTAAGCCCAAAATGAGTTATTATTTATGTTATCAGAATTCAGGAGTTCTAGTCACAGGGTTCTTGTGACAACTCCAGAAAGAGCTCCTTTTCTGAGGTAAAAGCAACAAAGAAAGAAAACAAACAAAAAATTCACCCCACACCCTTGCAGACATGACAAGTCATGACATAATGATACCCTCTTCCAAGATACAACAGGTGGTAAATTCAGAACCTGTTAATTCAGGGTACAAACACATGCATATTTACACAGCCTGATGAGCTGAAATACACACCTATACAAAATATCTTTTCCCATCAGAAACACTATCATGATTTTACGTAGCAGGTACCAGATGACAAGTATGTCAAAATATGGCAAGGAGTTAGGGCTCTAAATAAAGTCAGACTGAACAAATCAGAAGACCTATAAAAGCACAGGATGAGCAGCAATTTCTTTTTGGAATTTAATTAAAAATATCATTAACAAAGATTTGTTAATGTGTATTATATCATCTCTCTCAGGGTTATACTGACTATAGAACAAAACCTAAGCTAGATTCCAAATCTATTAGACCTCATAACTCTCAATGAAGAGACATCTGGTAGTTAACTTCAAAAAATTCCTTATATGTGCATTTACACAAAGGTTGTAGGATTCATGTTACAAGCAATTATTTTCAGTACTCACTCTTTAAAATTGTATTTCATGCAACAGTATCAGTTACTTAATGTTTAATTCAGTCAGTAATAAATGTATTCCTATACCTAATTTTTAATACATTTTCCATTACATTAGCACTTCTAAAAATGTGCTATGTCAGAAGAGAAACAGAACTTTTGTTTGGCTTGTCTACAAAGCTGTTTCTGAAAGCCACTCCTTGTTATTGATAATCATCTTTTATGCCAGTTCAATTTTTCAGTTGCCAAAACCACCTCTCTCCCCATCATCAAATGTTGAACAAATTCTATCTTCAATCTGACCCCTAACACTGCCATAACACATTTGGGAAGGTGAAGGGAGTAGCACAAGACCAAGATACCAAAAGCTATAGCGAGAAACATTACCATTTCTCTACAGGAGTTTCAAGATACCCATGGACATTAAGTTAGTAAGAACCTCTCCACACATTTTTTTTTAATTTTATTTTTTTTAATCTAAAGTAACTAAAATTAAAGCTCAACCACTGAAAGAACAGTCTGATACCAGATCAACATCCTTAGCCTGCTTAACTGCAGGACCCTGTGAATTCTCTGTATAAATTCTGAAGTTTTGACTGGAAGTGAATAGTATATACCAGAAAAACATAGTAATGCTTACTCTGCTTTCTAAGTCTGTTAGCTTTACCAAAAGGATAGCATTCCCCATTTTGTTTTTAATTCCTATGCTAGTAAATTTTCACCAGTTTATCAGTGTGATAACCATGTAAATCAACTGATTATAGTAATACAGCCACAAAAATCCTAGTATCAGCTGGGTTGTCTCAAATCTATGCCACCTACGCAGTCATGTATGACAAAAATAATTCTGAGATATTAATCAAATGCAATTACCAGCAATTCTATCAACAACTGAATTTTCCACAGTTGTGTTCTTACAGTATCATACAGTAAAGGTCAAAACACATTAAGCTTTAGAGGGCAAGAAAAGGTTTAACATTCATTTGGAACATGATGAAGGGCAGACAAAAAAGCAAAGACTCCTGGTGCCAAGTACACCTACGGAACTCACACTGCAGCTTTGCTTCTGCTCAGTCTAGCAATCCTGGGATTTCATGTCATAAATTGAGAAGTTCCCTTACCAAACTATTTTCTAGGTGGCTGAGTACAACCCTACAGAAAACCATCCCTATTACACACTAACGTGTCTTTTTAGAGCACCCTGTATATCTTTGCACTTAAGGAAGTGGCCTGTGACATACAAGACAATTATTCTACAATGAATCTGGATCGCAGGGTATATTCTGTTAAAAACTAAATGGTAAAACATGGCAGTAATTCAAAAAGTGGGTTAAAAATTTGAAAAGTCAACAAATAACACTTTCTTTTAGACTAGCAAAAATGAGATTCATTAGATGCCATCTCAGAGAACATTAAAATAATGCAATACTACATCTTAGTGAAGATGCATTTAGAGAAAAAACGAAAAAAGACACTGAATGTTATTCACTGCATAAATTATTTTTGCAAACTATTTTTTCTCTGAAAACATCTTCAGAGCAAAACACTCCTCACCATCTGTGTAATTACCAATAAAAAGTCCAAAGCTGTCAGAAGTGCCTACGCATCCAGACTTTATAGTCCACGAAGGCGCAAGGCTTTTGCCTAAAGCAGTGTACAGAATTGGAACACAGAAAAGTGGCTGCAGTAATTCATTTTACTCCCAACATAAAGCCTTATGAAATGAACTGCAATAATTAGGAAAATCTAGTATCTCATATGCACTAACAACTATTTCACACAAAAATGAAACAAAGAAAATATGGATATATATCGGAAATTACTTTTCATTAACTTTCATTACTAATTTTTATTATTCTTTGTTACTTTTTAATTTATTAATTAGCAATCAGTAATTTTATTATTTTCATTAGTAAGTGCCTGATTGTAAGCCACTCCTAAAAGAATAGTGACTTTAAGAGTAGCATTTTCAAATTTTTAATTTGCTATTACATCCATAGTACCTTTAGTACTGTCTGAAATACTGCTTCTGGAATTGGTAAGCCTTCATTCTTTCTTATCCAGTCTCCTGGATGCTGAAAAACATGGAACAGTTCACTTGACACTTCCTCTCTTCTGCCCTCTTTCTATAATTCTATCTTACATTAACATTTCAAGTTCTGTTTCTGCTGCTGCTTACTGTTTCCCTAAACAATCAAATTGATACAATTCTTTAAAAATTTATCTGTCCCAAATTGCCTCAATACCAAGAACAAAGTTGGTTTGAAATACTGCAACCAATAAAGACCTAATGTTGTATCTTTAGATTCAAAAATAATGTTTTTTTTAATGCAATGGCTTTTTAAAAAGCAGAGGAAAACCTGTTTGTGAGGAGCTGAAATGTTATAAGAGGTTTCAATGCAGATTACAAATAACTGGAGAGTAATAATGTTACAATAATCAGGAAACTGACAAAATCCTATTCTAAAGTTGCAGATAACAGTTTTACATCACTGAAAACTGACTGCCTCCTGACAGAGACCATTTTGCAATTAAAAAAAAAAAGATCAACTGAGAACAGAGCTGCTCCAACTGCATAAACAAATTCAAAAGCGCAAAAAGATAATAAAAAAATTAGATTACCCTACCTCTCCAAAACAGACTTCAACTCTCTGATTTTAAAAGAAAAATACTAGCCTGCACACTGTGTTCTCTTCTTCTGTATAGCACTTACCGGTATCTTCTCAATTTCACACAGTTTTGGCATGTATTTTCAATTTCATTACATTCTTAAACACTCTTAAAGACGTAAGTTTTTCACATTTGAAGCCTGAATAGAATTATTTCTTTAATCTCATCTTTCCTGACTTTAATTTTTTTTCTTTGCTTTACAGGTTGCAAAGAGAGAGTTCTGCAACACTTCCAAAACTCTTGTTAAACATCCTGAAATTAAGTGACAGATGCATACCTCTTCTGCAACTCGCATTTTTGACTATTATAGCTAGTTATTCTCTTCTTGATCTTTTTTCTTCAAAACTTCAGTAATACTGCATGGGTAAACCTAACCAGGAAAGGTTCAGGGCAGAACTGCCAGCTTAAAGAATGGAAAGGGGGAAAAGAACTAAAATTGTTTTACAGTTTTATTACCAAATTAGTTTCTGGCATCTTAATGAAAAATGCAACAAACTGTTTATAAACTTGAGGTAACTCTTCTGAAGAACAGCAGCATTTTTATAGGCACTTAACTGATCATACTTAGGTGCACAAGACAAGAAGCTGTGCCGAAAATATAGTAGAGCAAGTAAAGTCCTCCCAAATCTGCATGCTCAGGTTTCAAATTTTTTCCATCCCGGTTTCTGCTCTACAAGAAGATACGCAGGTGAACTGCTTTGAAGCAGAAAAGGGCAATTAAATGGACAGGATAATTTCAGTCAGAGGCAAATACACCTCCTTTAGAACTTTAACCTGCATAATGTCTGAATATTGTCTATTAGGGATTTCAAGACTTCGATATTCAAAGAAGGAAAGTAAATTTTGCAACAAACACCTCAATAAAAAGATTAAGACAGCAAAATGCATCATATACTTAGATTCAACACCATAATCTAAAGCTATAAAAGAGAAAAGAATCACATGAAAGACAGACAGGTATACTTAACTGACTTGCTCACAAAAGAAAAAAAAACTTCAATACATTTCCTGATTTGCATGTTTCGCCACCTGCCACAAAGGACTGAAAGAGTAAAAACCATTCAGACTGCACACATAGCAGGTGCACATTCTTGACAAATGCAGTCACACCTAGCAAATTCACCAAGGGATAACTGAAAACTGAACTTTCCCATGGATCAAACAGTCTATGGACATTAAGCTGGTCCTTGCTGCCTAAGTACAATTAAGTAACACTTAAAATCAAATTTCCCATTCTCCCTTGGTTTCCTTGCCCAGAGCAGCTCATTATTAGGAAAACAAACAAACAAACAAAACCAAAACCACAAAAACAACACCTGCCCTGCCCCTCAAAAAAAAAAAAAAAAAGAAATAAAACAACTTCTTGAAAATAAAAAAAACTAT
>NDXB01009844.1:386137-407561 GCA_002631895.1 Agapornis roseicollis
AAAAAAAAAAAAAAAAAAAAAAAAAGCAAAAACCAAAGACCTCACTCCCTTGATTATTATGAACATTTATCAGCAGTTAGATGCTCTTCAAAGAGAAAACCAAACTTCTCTGCTAAACAAAGACAGCCCAATGGGTCCGAGTCAAATGTTTTATATTTTTATCATATGTACTGAGCCTTACACAATATCTAACTTATCTCTTTATCTAGAGGTTAATCTTTAGTAAAAAAAGCTATTCAAGAAACAAGTGAGTTGTTTAGCAAAAAAGCACTAGCAGTTAACCAGATGTTGTATTTTCAAGCTGCATGTGAGAACTGGGAAAAAATTCAAAAAATCCTTGAATAAGATAAATACATCTGTATAGAACTGATTATTTGCAAAATACAGTATTTTCTCCTTTTGGGCAGGGATAAGATGGCCTGAAATGCTAAGTGATTTTTATCCTTATTACCCCACTAGCATATAGAGCTATACACAGAACTTGACTGTGAAGAACCCAGCTTCCAAACACAGCTGACTTCCAGCTTTTCTTACTGTGTCAGTGACAAAGACTTTTGCAAATATCCATTTCAAATCCCACTGTTGAACAAGCTTTCTGTCTTAGAAGTGTTACTTTGTTGCACGAGAAGCCAAAAGTTGTTTGGAAACAGAGGTGTGAAGAACCTCCAGGACAGTTTCTCCATTTATCAATACTTAAAAGGACACATGTTGCAACAATTAAAACAATGAAATCAATCCAGAATATTTACTCTATCGACTTGTTAAAGAATGACCTTTACTCAAGCAGTCAACATGTCACTGTTCTTCTTGAATACCACTGAAAATAAATGTTACTGGAAAATACCGTTTTAAAATAAATTTAGAAAATAAAGCATTTCTTCTTCCTGCCTTGCTTTTAAACCTGGTGTGGAGAGGCCAGACAGAAGATTAAAGAGAAGGTAATGATCTGGTTACAAACAAAAAAAGAATTCCAAATCATGGGAATATAGCTGGCAGACTACCAAAGGGCCTCTTCCAAAGAGAATATATTTTTCAAACCTTAGGAAACCTGAGTCAGAAGCAACTGGTTTGAACAGTTTCCCAAAAAAAATACTGCAGAGGGCTCAATAATAAGGCACACTGAAAGGAAACCAGTGCGACTGGCAGGGCAATCAATTTGAAAAAACATGTTTAATAAATACCTTATTTTCAAGATGCAATTTTCTCCTGCTTTACCCATGGTTTAAATATTTTATCTCAGTTTTTGTGAAAAAAGGACATGATCAAAACCGATACAGAAGAAATGCAAAAACATTAAGCTTGCAATTCTATTCTAGCCTGAAAGCATAAAGAAGCAAGCAAATAACAAGAAACTTAAAGAAAGGTAACACACAAATTATCTATGTTACTAAATATGGTTCTCTATTAGCTGGATGGTATTTGGTTTGTTTTATAAACCTTGAGTGACCAGCAGCCAGAAAGAAGCACTGCACACTCAGACCTAGCCAGTTAACAAAAAACCAGGCCTCCAGCCTGTTGGGCAGGAGTGTGTCAGGCAGGTGGAAGGGAGGGCTATCAACAACAGCTTCTGGAGTATCTGCTGTTAAAATATTGTAATTTCAAGGAAGGATTTTACTTCTGCTACATACTTTAATCACTATAATTCACCTGTTGCAAAATTATGAAATGTATGTATACATTAAACTTTTCATCTGAAGTTACAACTTCTAGTTAATAGTATTTTTCAGTTTACCAGAGGAGCCCAGTATGTGTACAGGTAGCCTATTTTCAATGCTGGGACAAATTGTGAGCAGGACACGACGAGAAAATAAAGATTCAAGAAAAACTTGAACTGTTCATATAAAACCTAAAATAAAAAAAAAACACAAAATAGATAAATGCCTTAAAATTTGCACACATAACACACATAAAATTCACTTTTTCATGACAGTAGACATAAAATCATTACCTGGCATATACGGTACTATGATAGTACTATATAGCATAATATGTTCTATATCAAACTACATGCACTACAAGATATTTTTAATATTATACTGCTATCTTGGTTGGAAAAATTATTTTTTGCTAATTTTTTTTAGATTTTTGAAAACTGGACTATGTGAACTCAATCTTTATGAATATTAAATATGTATCAAGATCACTGTGCAAAGAAAAAAATTTTCTTCCTGAAAATACAGCACAAAAAGTAAATCTTATTTTTTCCTTAAGTACCAATACTTAAACGCTGTTTTATCTGGCTAATGATGCTCTTTTGTCCCAAAAAGATCATTTCCCAACCTTAAATAATAATTTAAAAATAAAATAAAAAAAAAATTGTCATCACATGAAGAGAAACTGTTTACAAAAATATTATCATAGTCTATATTATTTGAACTTGCAGAGAGTATCAAAAATTGACTAGGCTACACCATGATGCTCTGCATCACTGTGAACTCCTTGTTACTTTTATGCAACACCTTCCCTCAGCACACCCTATCCTCAGCACACCCTATCCTCAACACAGCAACTTAAGTTTCTCCTCTTGCAGGGGTGGAGGCTCTACAGCTCATCTGCCTTCTTTCTGAACTCCTCTGGTTCTCAAAGGGATAAAAGCTAACATCAAATCAGACTAACTCCTTCAAAATTACCATTTCCCATGCTACAGAAAAGATCCAGTACAAGTAAGTAACACTGCTCTCTTTCCAAATGGCTATCATAAGGAAATCTGAAAATAAGGCAGTAGTACTCAGTTTCCATAGGAAGACAAATTTCACAAAAGCAAAGTTTAAACTACAAAAAATAAATTGTAACAGAATGAGAGTTTTGAAATAATTTAGAAGAAATGCTTAGTATTAGGTTTCTCAAAAGATTAGTTTGAAATAAATATTGGCACATAAAATATGTTTATTAATAAATCAAAGGTTTGCGTTTAGCTCCAAGATAACTGCCCAAGTTTTAAATGAAGACACGGTAACCTTATCACAGAATACAGTGTGCAATATTCCAAAGGAATGACAGATGCAGAGATTCTTTGGGTAATTAAAAGCAGGACTTCAGTAAGAGCATGTTCTCAACACTGCTTTAGTTATAATTTCAATTTTAAGAACATTATTATAGAATTTTGAATCTTCACAAACTTAATATATTTCTTTAGTAGGCCAGATTAATACAGCACCTCCAGCAGGATGATGAAAAAAAATTAAAAATCAGGAGAGATATCTTAAAAACTGCCCAACACAAAAGATATGCCTTATGGAAATTTACACAAAAGTCCTAAGCAGCTATACCAAAATGTCCAAGAAATGGTAAATGGAAATTAAACAAACTGTGTAAAGGTAGAAGCAGTAATTATTTTGTGTAAATGTTAGGAAATCAGATTTTATTTTGGAAATACTACAGCTCTTTTAGCCAGTAAGTACAATTCTGTTAATCTACACATGACTTTAAATTTGTATTTTGATATGAAATTGTTGAATACTATCCACTGCCGGCTGCAATGTTAAAAAAAAAAAACGAAACACAATTTAAGCAGGAGACAAGCTTCACATGATGAAAATTTCAACCACAGTAAATCATTGGAGTCAATATTTACAACTTAGTTATGTCTATGGGTGTGGAATGAATACAGCTATGCTTTCTACAAATTACTTCTAGTGAAATCGCATCAAAAAAACTGCTACACAGTATTTCTAATCAATGAAAAGTGTTAATTTATGTCTAAAATTAAAACTTAGAACCACTTTATTTTCACCAACTACTGAGCTTTACATTTAGGGTCTCACTTCTGAGCTTCCAACTGCCTCCACCAAAAGTCAGATTCTGCCCAGACCGTAAAACCCAAGATTTTCAAAAGATCAAATAAGAACAAACATTTTCCCTCTCAACAGGTATTTGCAAGCTATGACTGATCCCCATAGGCAACATGAATCTAGTTTAGGATTTGTAATCTACACTGCAGATTTCCAGTCACAATAATCAATGGCTTACTATATGGTTAATGAATTTTGTGACCTTTAGGAAATCATACGTGGCTTAACCAATTTCAGTGTATTTAATAATTTAAACTTTGGAAGAAAACATTTACTTTGTTCAATACAGATGAGATATTTCATCTGCCTGTGAAAAGTGACATTTTATTTCTTTGACAGAAGATCAGTCTTAATTACTAAGCCATTAAATTTTTTTGCCTTGATAAAGAAACATATTAGAAAGCATCTATCAGTCATTGGACCAAAAAGGCAGACGAATAGAACCAATACTCTTCTAAATCTGCATAATCACGTAAATAAAAAATTTAAGACAAAGCATGTCTGTATTCCAATCTAGAAACCATTCAGTTTTTGCAACACAACATAGGACTTCTGAACAGTATCAGTAAAAGAATGAATAAAAGCATTTTAGTAAAATTTATTATACCATAGGAGCATACATTTTTAGGTTTTACCTACTGAAGATTCAAAACCAAAAAGAAATCACTATTTTTTAAACTACAGTAAGAAATACAACTCTAAAAAGCACTAGCTTAGTAAACCAGGCCTTACTTGTTGTCATATAAATTGAAGAGGTGGGGTGTTTCTGTCTTTTAAGGAGTTGCCTGCTTCAGAATATTTATTATGCTTTCAATGCCAGGGACTATGAGAAAATATCCATGCAAATACATTGCAATTTCCAACTGTTCATTTATTTCAAAATGCTTCATAGTATTTTCACAAATCACTAATAGAAAAGTCCACGTAAGCCCATCTAAAATTTCTAAAGCTTCACTGAATTCCAACCATTCAATCATACACACTGTACTTCTTTAGTAAATATCGCTTTGAAAACAAAACAATTTAGTAAAACAGAAGCCTTGCTCTGAACTGTCAAGTTTAATTGAAGACATCAAGGTAAATTTTAAAAGAAAAAGAAGATTCCAGGCAAATAAAACCATCTTTCTGCAGCATTGTCAAAAAATACACCACAGAACATATAGTCAGCCCAACAACAAAAAGACTGGTTAGCAGCCTTACCCCAGGTATAAAGGTAAAGATGTTGTATTTTTGATTTTTTATGGCATTTTTGGGGTATTTTTCTTCACACTTTTCAGGACACCCAAGCCACACTGTGCGAGCCTTCAGCTCTTTCTTTCTTCTGCAAAGGTTTATGAGCCAATCAGCGCAACTGAAAAGAAAAACAAATGTTTACTTCAGAACTAAAAATTTATTATCTGTGACTATTGTTTCCAAACCTGGAACCCTAAAGGCAAACACCTAAGAAAAATAGGCTTAAAAATTTTGACCATATCTAAATAAGCAAGCACAATGTCAACTTATAATATTTAGGCAATTACACAGTACTCAACTCATTCAGGCATACACAAACATAGACACTTGCACATTCTTTACAGGAAATCCTAATAAAATATTTACAAGTTTTACTACACCTTGCCTGACACAGGCTCAAAGAATTCTACTTAATACAAGTCTGCATTAGCAGTGACTTACAATTTAGTAATTAACTCAACCCTCACACCTTACAGTCCTTTGGCTATAGTTTTTATTTTGTGCAACTGAAACTCAAATTATGCTTATGACTGACGAGCAAATAAGGCTTCTGTTAAATAAAGTTAGAAACGTTTCAACAGCTTTGTATACTATTACTGCATAATTTGTAAATCCTGGCTTTCCCTGTAAGGCTGCCTGTGTAGCAGACATAACAGGGAAGTATGCCTAATGCTATGCTGTCAAATGTTTTCAACCAAAAAAATCCTAACCTAAACCTATGTAAATGCAGATCACCTGCAGTGGTGAACCTCAGTTCATAGGAGAATGGAAGTGCACCCCTGCCCAACCAGCTTACAAATCTACTCAACAGGGTTTAAACAATAAGATAGACAAGATGAGGTCACAGCCACCTTCCAACAACTGCAATTTGGACAAGGACACAGGAATGATGAGTTAGAGGAACAAAAGGCTGGCAAACAGAATGCTACTGAGGATCAGCAGACTACTTACTAAAAAGAGTAAAACAAGAAACGATCTGGATGTGACTCAACTCACATAATCAGCCTAAGAATTGCTAGGACTATCCACATGGGGTTATTAATGCAGGTTAATGAGTACAGATGGTTTGGAAAGAAGAGTGGGTTTGCCACACACTTGTTTTACAACCCTGTATGTTAAAGGAGAATTTCTCCACATTTTTTAATACTGGGGCAAGATGCCCTAATCATGTTGGGAGTCTGTTTTAGACAAGTGAGTTAGGAAGACTAAGCAGACAAGACTTCAGTGAGCACCTACTGAAGCTGATGCACAAACCTAGCTGTTCACAGTGCATTTCAGCTACATCAGCAGCTGAAGTTGAAAGCGAAGGAAACTGACAAGCATTTTCTAGTGAGGTTTTGGAATATACTGACAATATTTTTGAGGCAGAAATAAAAAAATAACAATTAAGCAGCTCCTCTAAATTGTATTTAAACCAACAGAAAGGGTTTTGCTGAGAAGGGGGAAATTCCAATACAGTCACTGCAGCATAGTTTCCTGGATGAACTCGATAGTAAACCTATTTGTATGTAGGTTTACACCTACAGGTTCACCTGAAAGAAAACAAAGTCGTCAGTATTAACATGTCAAGAGCAACCTCTAAAAGGGAAATAATTTCCCTTTGAGAAAGCACTACTGCTTGAGAGTACCTGTTCTCTCTTGGCTCCTGGAGCTTTGAGCACACTGCTCTAATGACATATCTGTCCATGGCTGGGGCGGCTGGATTTAACAATCTTTAAAGGTCCCTTCCTATCCAAACCATTCTATGATTCTGTGTGTCTAATAAAACTTATCTCTCAAAATATCTCTAAGGGAAGTAAAGGAACAGAGTTGGAAATATCATAAATGCAGAGTAGCTTGTAATAAACCCAAAATAATTCCAGTGAAGTTCTGCAAAGCTTTATCTAGAACTTACTGTGTAATTGATTATCGAGTATTTAATTTTTCAGACTACAAAAAGCCAGAAGAGACAGGAGTACACACAAAGAGGAGATGGAAATTCAAAGCTGTCTTCACAGATTGGAAAAGCTGCCTTGAAGGGACAGAATGAGTTCAACAGGCAAAAGTGCAATACAGGACACTTACAGAGAAATAATCAACTATGCAAAAACAGAATTGAAAAAGTTGGCAGAGGCATCTCAGAAGAGGAGGATTCAGCTACTGCAGAATGACAGACATGTGGAAAAAAAAAAAGGAAAAAGAGCCTTACATCTGGTCAGCATGGACAGGCACACTGCTAGCAAGTCATGAATGTGTCAGTTTTTCTCAAGCCAGCACTAGCAAGATCTCAGTTAGGTTACAATACCATTTGAATACCATATTTCAACAAACAAGCCTATTGGGAAAACAAAGGCCAGGCATAAGAGCAACAACAATTACAGGTACAGAGCACAAGGAAGGCTTGTCTAATACATACACCAAAATAGAGTTGTTCACAGAAGGCTGGGCATGGACCTAATACAGCTTCAAGTATGTAACACCTTCAAAGAGGAAAAGGACAATTATTCTCTAGGTCCACCACGATTAAGGACTTCAAATGTGGCAATTAAAGCTGGGGGCAGAGGACTGGACAGGACACAGACAGTAAGTGTTCCAGAGACTAGGTTGGAAAGAAACACTTTGGGAGGGCTGGAATTGCTCCTACTGCAGATGTATAAGATCTGGGGAGATCTGACTTAAGTGATGGGTGTAATCCACCCTGTACAGGCAAGGAATCGACTTGACAACCTCTTAAAGTCCTTTCCTATTCTGCTTTTCCACAACTACAGAATTATGGTACACACAAATGCGCAGGGAAGAAAGACTGATAGCTCACACCACCACAGTCCTAGCTAAAATATTCTTGTCTGTAGCCTACATTATCTGAAGCCTATTTCAAACTAATTCTGTCAAAGACCAAATGGAATTCAAAGTTGTGGGCTCTTCTAAAGAAAACTAGAAATTACGCCACAGTAAAATCACTCACAGCAGCATTCACTTTGTTACGGAAATGCCACTACCCCAGTATTCACAAGCTGACATTTAAAACACTTCATTTTAAATGCTGGATTCTTAAGATTTCCTCTCTGAAGCTTCACTATGGGATGGACATCAATTTGGTATGATTTCATGTAAACATGCATCTTGGTTTTGTTATGAATGTAAGCCTATTCAGTAACGTTGCCCCTTTCTAATAGTGATAAAGAACTATTCTCTTGTAAAAACTGTAACAGTGTTCACTCAACATTCAAAATTCAGCCCTGTTATTTAGCAACAGCCAGGTCTGAAAAATAAGTTATCTTGACTATTACTTGAATTTGCCTTTAAAGCAAAAGGAACAGCAGTCTTTGCAGGCGACAAATGGGTTCCACAATCAGTTTAATGGCTGTGAACCTATCCTACTGCTGCTGAAATGGCTAGTACCATCCCCCTCCCATAACAAAGTTGTGGATTCTTGCCCTTTCTCTTGTGCTGACACTACCCATACAACTGCACAGGTAAACTGGGCCCACAGACTGATTCAGCTGTAAACTAATGCAGAATAAAAAAAGGGAACTATTTCCAGTTAGATCTACCCCTGATCTTTAAAATCTGTAAGACCATAAAAATGGTTGAAACAAGGCAGGCTACATGTTTGCAGGAGAAGGTTGAACAATTCCACTTGGCACCTGATCAGATTTACACTTGATAAAGCTGCTCACAAAATTAAAGTTTTAAACATGTAAGTTTCTAGGACACAGGTGCAGAAAGGACACTACAAATGGAAGAGACAGCTTAGCTGTATAGTGAGAAGTACCAAGACATATATATAGCAAAAAAGTCCCAAGGAAAATAATTTTTTCCCCTGGAAAGTGAAAAAGCATGACAGCTTCTGTCTCCAAGCACACAGACAGAAATTTCCTGACAGCCTTTGAAATTTCGCATTGCTTAATTCGGTTTTTGAATTTCAGCTGTAAACAGGCTGAACATTTGACTAGGCACAGTCTCTTCTTTAAAATAATTTCTTCAGACACCAAGGATTTTTCTATTGCTAAAATTAAACATTTGACTAAAGCAACTGAATTATATTGCCTTCCTTGCCACAGAGCTTCCCCTTTGAAACTACCTTTTCCATTACAGATCAACAGAAAAGCTGAAAAGGATGCCACAATGACCATTAGTTTAGCAAATGCCAAGCAATGCAGACACAAGAATGATGTCTAGCTGGGAAACAAGAGTGATACCTTTGATAAAAGGGATTTGACTGATGCAGAGCTCAAGAAAATCCCAGATTATAGAAATACTACAGGTTATGCCCAAATCAGTATTGTACTGGTTCATATGAGTTTTAGTACCTTTAAAGCATAAAAATCAGTTAGATCCTGCCATTTAAAGTCTCAGCAGTAATCATCATTATATCACAGAACGAGTAAGTGATGGAGATGCTGGTCTTAAAATTCTGATCAATCTACATTAATTCAAACTTTTAAGCACAATGAAGTCTACCTGATATTTCTGAAACTCATTATCAAAATCCAATAAATAATTCATCTGTTCTCAGGTCAACATTCCCCAATACAGAAACTATTTTTGTGCAAGGGCTTTTTGTACCCACTAAATTTGCGTGAAACAAACACTGGGAGATAAATCAGAATAGCACTCTCCAAGCTGCAAATATCCTAAAGATGAATGTAAGATGTAACCTGATGAAAGCACACTTTGGGTTTTACTGCACAATTTGATGTAAAACCACACCTTATGCTATGGTTTAAAAAAAAAGAAAAACCAACCAAAAACCAACCAAACCAACAAACAAAACCACACACCAAAAAAGGCACAAAACCCCCCCAAACAAACAAAACAATCAAAACCAAACCACCTACAAAACCAAAACAAAAAAAGAACAGATGTTTATTCATTTAAGCATTTCAAATGTTCTTGCCTAAAAAAATGCAACACGTACACAGAAAGCTTTTTTCTTAAGCTAGCTATAAACCATATTTCCTATATAAATAGGACAGACTGCATATATTAAGAAATAAGATAACTATAGATGTTTAAGATATATCTATTAAATGACTTTTTTCCATTCCTGCAGTACATGCTTCCTAATGTACTTTTTTTATTGTAAAGAACAGTAACCACAGTCTTTGTGTTGTGTTCGTAACTGATGCCATATTTAAAAAAAAAAGTAGTAATTGTTAAATAAGAACCCTTAACTTTTTCATAAATAGAGCATATCTCTCCAAGTCAAAAGCTAAAGTAAAAGTCTCAACTGACTCTGCAGCTCTAATAATAAAGTCTTTTTTAATTTTCTCTTTTCATTACTTTTATCCTACAAGCTTAACTGCCAGTATCTTTCACAAAACACCATTTTCATCAGAATGGAAAGATAATATAAAAGCTCTATATTGTCTGCAAGGGTCAGCTTTTCCTTATTAGGTTTTAAGTAGCAGAAACTAGTTCTGCAAAGAAAACATACTGTAATTATTGTACTCAACAGGTAGCTTCAGTAATCAGGCCAAAAGCAACACAGTGGTCATGTCATTCTTAAAAGATCAGCATTTTCCCATGCTTCTGCATAACAAATGCGTTACAGATTAATTGAAAGCGTACAGGCCATCTTAGAGCCCAAATTAATCCGAGCATTTGATATCCCCTTCACTTCATATGGAAATGCCATTCAATGGCACCATTTTCATAGAGACAAAGTGGTTTTTGATAACAAGTGGAATGTAAATCTCATGAGAAAGAAATCAATCCAGCCCAAAGAACTCCAGAGTATTGATCTATGTGCATTATAATTTCACAAGCTTGAAGAGAATTTGTAAGTTAAAGGGGAAATGATTACAGCCACAAAACAACTGCTATATCAAAAAGTTTTCTTTTAACTGTGCTATGAAAGCAAGAAATAAGCAGTTTCTGAAGTTAAAAGCTATACTGGTTGAATTAAGCTTTCAGTTTGTTCAAAATCAAAGACAACATTTGATTTAATTATGATTTTTTTTCTTGCAAATGTAAAAACCATTTAAAGAGCTACAGATTTGCAAACACAGTTCACACTATTCTATTTCAGCTAAAAACTGAAGATTTTTCACAAGATCAGTTTTAACGTACAGTGAATTGCTGAACCTTCCATATTTTCTCCTTGCAAAAGGGAGAAACTTTTTCAACTAAAAAGCTGAAAAACAGTTTGTGATATAGCAACAAAACGCTATAGAATATAAAATTCTAAAGCTGCAAAGTAAGAGACGGAAAACTTCCTCTTGCAAAAATGACATTAATCCTAACTGCAAGACAGGAAAAAAAAAAAAAAAAAAAAAAAAAAAAGAAAAAACAAAACCCAAAAAAACCCCAACCCAATCCTCCCTTTCACCCTCCCCAAAAAATAATGGGTATGGGGGGGGGGGGGAAGCAAGAGGTTAACCTTTCCGAAAAAAAAAAAAAAAAAAAAAGAAAAAACAAAACCCAAAAAAACCCCAACCCAATCCTCCCTTTCACCCTCCCCAAAAAATAATGGGTATGGGGGGGGGGGAAAGCCAGAGGTTACCCTGTTCGCAACAAAAAAAAAAAGTAATTTTGAACACAAACACAAGACTTTCACTATGAACCCCAAAAAATCAGGGCCCCTCTGAGCTCAGCTCCAGAGAAATGCTTAGTCTTTTACTGTGTTCATCTTTCTGTCACAGCTTTGAAAAAATTACAGTTTGGTTTAAAGCACAAAAGGAAATTCTGGGCGTAGAAGTTGAAATGTCAACCTCACCCAGGCTAAGGCATAAGACACTAATTCCCATAAAATCTGGGAGAAATTCTAATTCTGTTGAACTGAGCAGGTTTCAGACTGCTATGCTGTATTTAAACTCATACTGCACTTAAAGGAATGCAATTTTTTCTGGAAATAACTTTCAGTTGTTTGCATAACACATATAATCCACCATCGACACATATGAAAATCGTTTTCTCACATGTTCCTCTCCAAGTGTGATGACATCAATTTTATCCCAAACCAATACTTTACACAACAGAAAAACAGCATAACTTGTTCTACTACACAGCAGAATAACTGCATATATGACAATACAGTAGCCTCCAGGTCTCCTTATGATCTTCCTCACAATCACAGGCAACTTTAAGAACTGCAAATAGACATTTCAAAAACACTAGTATTCTGTAGGTACCAGCAAGAACTCATTAAATTTTATTATAATGAGAAACCATAAAAAAGAGTAACTTAACACTGTATATCCTGGACCTCTTAATCAGTAACAAAGCCTCAGTGGTGCTCTCAGCCCATAAAAAACCTCCCTATCACCACAAGGGGTATTTACATACTCAGAATTGTTTACCAAAGCTGAGCTTTTTATCTGCTGGTCCATTCCAGCTAGATAAGATACCATGGGATTCACCTTCCTTCCAGCTAATTTTCTAAGCAGATGTCTGCACCTTTCTTGTAGGATTTATCCTTTGCCTACTAATATCTTACTGAAATTTCAAGCTTCTACTAGAATCTGGTCACCGTCCCACTCCCCACATCACCCCCCTTTTTTTATTTTTTTCTTTTTTTCCAGGAAAATCAAAAGTTACCTGCTATGATCTTCTGATACAGAAAACATTAATGTGACTAAAATGTCCCTAGGTATAAATACAATATTGAATAGAATCTCTATTGTACAAAACTCAGTTCCAGAAATCAGCAAAGGAGAAGTTATTCCTCTGAGGTCTCCTTATTAGTGAGGGTTTTTCTTTTACTCACCTGTATCAGCAGTAAAATGTGTATAAGACGCAGCATAATAATGAATCCATAATGCAAGTTCCTTGCTCTTCTGAATCTCAAAAATCCATCACAGTTATGGCTCAAGTATTTTAATTCATAGTATATAGTAAGTTTAAAAGTTTCTAGGCCTGAGCTCCATTGAAAGCTGAAATGTACCAACCAATTTTTAAAAGCCAGAACGAACTTGAAATTTTGCAATCTTCAGCATTAATGACACTTTGTGACATTCTCTTACTATTGTTAATTAGTTCCAACATAAACTCATCTTGCAATTGCCTGCTTCTATTCAAACACTGTAAATACTCTTGTCAGGGCAACTACAGGGCACAGTCTTTACTGGTCTATGTGTTTTCATGAAACTTACAGGAGCATAATAACTGTAGCTAATACTAATACTTAAAGAGCTGAACTCACTGAAGTATCTTGTCTGAAAGGTATCTCAAGTTTAAGCTAAGTCAAAAAGACTAACAGCTTCTTTAAATACTTAAAAATATGTGGTATTTTTTTTTTTAAATACTACAATGGTAGTTGTGTAACACAAGTTTTTCCCCCAAGAATCATTTATATAGACAAACGATGCTTCTGTAAACTTTGCTACCTTCCTCTGTTTGCTTTCCAAACACTTATTCCCTATAATAAAATGAATAATCCATGAGCTTTTGTCAACTCATTATAGAAAAAAGAAACCAATACAGATTCTATTTTTCTGCAAATAGTAAAGCTTTATAACAAAGTTATTTTGAAACTGAAGGTGCACCAATACAGCTTTGCTTAGGTAAAAACAACTGTATCAGGTTTCTTGGATTTATTAACTGCCATGAAAAACACCTGTAAAGGCTTTTATCTAAATCAGTTCTAAGAGACATCTGTCAAAAGAAGTGTTCATCATTTAAGGTCACTGAAAACACTCCACTTGACTAATCTCATATTTTATTATTCAAGATTAAAATATGCATGAGTCTTAAATCATCCTAACAGTAATTCCTGTATTCAGAGATTTCCCAGCAATTCATTCTGCGTACAGCAGTTTGGCAAACACACAATAAAATAAAAACAACCCAAAATCTCAAAATAAGAACCAAATTCCCAGAGCTAATTCCACCTGAGATTAACTCCAAGGCCATAATTTACGTGTATCCTTTAACCTTTTAAAGTTGAAATGTTAACTATTAGTTAATGAATTTATTAACTATTAGTTACTGAATATGCTTTTTCTTTTCAGCACATCAATAAATGTATATACTGTCAACTTATGCAATGCTCTCACACTAATGCCCTCAAAAGTAAAAGAAAACTTTAAGGTCTTTATCCTGGTATGATTTTGAGTAGGAGGGAGGACCGGGCTGATATGCCATACTATGGACCTCAGACTACTACAAGTTTAGTACATGATCTCTCTTAAAAACCTTCCTTTTTCCTGCAAGTCAGCAAAGCAGACAAGATAAGTACACAGCAGCAGTTCTTCAGAACTTCTTTTATTAACAGCTGGTAACATCCTCACAGGGAAAATGCTGGCAAAGCAATCAAAAGATGCATGACAAGCAAATTATTGTTTTGTGTACTCTTGCACGTATTACACCGTCACTATTTACTTAATTTGTTTAATAGTTTAATAAAGAGTACTGGTATGCAACAAACCTAGTGCAAAGGAACTTCCAGCCACCACAGATAAACCACTCTAAGCCTCTGCTTCTCTGCGAAGTTCTGGCTCTTGGTAGAGTATGGTAATCACTCTCATCATTTTCAAAGCCTTCTTCCGACATCATTAGTGGCATTTCATCCAAATGAGAGGACTCATCTTCCACTTGGTACCTGGAAAAATGAAATAAACCCACTAAATATATAGCCAATACATCACTTTTTATTTCTGGGAATCTTCTGAAGTAACAAGTTTATTTTTGCCATATGGATTTTTTTTGGAGAGGTATTTTCAACCAAACATCTCATGTATTTGTTTAACACATTAACAAGAAATTCTGATTTGAGTTAAAAATGTGTCACACAGCAAAAAAGGCCTGCAATCACAGTATAAATCATTCCAGGGAAATTCTTATTTCTTATATAATTTGTACATACAGATCTTCCACTTCATTCTTTGTAAGATTTTCTGAAACTGAATTCACTTGGCAAAGTTTACAGCAGATGCAAGTGACTAACTTTTCATGTAAGTACAGACTTTAGATTTACTAATGAGCTTCTTCAACTTGCTTTCTTGATGTCTATTCCTGTATGAACAGACCTCAGTAACACTTTCTACACAACTCATCAGTATCTTAGTTCTAATTACTAAAACATTACTGTTTTATAATTCTACACAAAAACATTCAGCAATTCAAAACAGATTTGCCTGTGGGACCTATGGAAACAACACTAAAGTTAGCAATGTTTTTTTCCCCTCCAGAAACTACTCCCGCCTCTATCTGACACTACTGGAATGCTTTTTATGCCAAGACAAAACACTTAAATATTTGTGAGAAAATTCCCCTAAGTGCACAGAAATACACAGAGGGTAGAAGTATGAACAGGTAGCCTAGGAGGAATACAAAACCATTGTCCAAGCATCCAGGGACAAAGCTAGAAAATGTATAGCCCAAGTGGACTTGAATCTAGTCAGAGATGTCAAAGACAAGAAGTCTGTAATAAATACAGAGATGACAAAAAGAAGATAGGAAACTGCTGAGTGAGACAAGAGACATGGTTACACAAGACATGGTGAATGCCCCTTCTGCCTCAGTCTTTACTCACAAGACTGGCCTTCAGGAATTGCAGAACTCAGAAAGCAGGGGGAAAGGCTGGAGCACAGAAGATGAGGATAAGTTCAGGGAAAATTTAAGCAAACTGTATATATATATATATACATATATACGTATATATGTATATATATAAGTCTACTGGCCCCGAGTGGACAGACCTGTGAGCACTGGGGGAACTAGCAGGTGTCACTGCAAGACCATTTTTGATAATCTTTGATCAATCATGACAACTGGGAGAAGCAAATGAAGACTACAGGAAAGCAAATGCCACTCCTATCCTCAAAAAGGGCAAGACAAAGGACCCAGGGAACTAGAGGCCTGTCAGCCTCACCATAATCCTGGGAAGGTGATAAAACAGTTCATCCTAGAAACCATTTCCAGAAACAGCAAGGACAAGAAAAACATCAGGAGTAGTCTTCCTGAGGATGGCTTCATCAAGTGAAGTCATGTTTGACCAGCTTGATAACTTCTGCTGTGAAATAACCGGCTAAGTAGACAAGGGGAGAACAGTGGATAGTGTCTACTTGGTCTTCAGTAAGGACTCTGATACTGAATCTCACAAAATCCTCACAGGCAGGCTGTAGATGCAGGGGCTAGATGAGCAGACAGTGAGATGGACTGAAAACTGGCTGAAAGTCAAGGCCCAGAGGGTGGTCATCAGCAGCACAAAGCAGCAGCGTGCTCCAAGGATCCATACTGGATTCAGTTCCATTTAGAAACTTCATTAGTGATCTGGATGATGGGGCACAGTGTACCCTTAGTAAATTTGTTGATGACACAGAACTGGAAGGAGTTTGGCAAGCCAGATGGCCATCCTTCCATCTGCAAACTTGACAGGCTGGAGAAATTGGTTGACGGAAACCCCAGGAAGATCAGCAAGAGAAGTACAGTCCTGTACCTGATGAGAAACAACCCCACATACCGTCATATTCTGGGGCTACCCCAACTGGAAAAGAGCTTGACAACAAAGGACTTGGAGGATCCTTTTGGACACCAGGCTGAACCCAAATCAGTGTTCTGTCCTTGCTGCAAAGAAAGCTACTGGTATCCTGGTATCCAAAGTATTGCTAGCAGATCACCAGAGGAGAACCTTCCACACTGGTCAGCACAGGTTGAGGCCACACATTAGATTCCTGTGCCCAGTTCTGAGCTTCTCAGTACAAGAGAAACATGGACATACTGGAGTGAGTCCAATGAAGGGCCACAAGGATGATTAAAGGGCTTCAGAATCTCTCTTATGAGGAAAGACTGAGAGAGCTGGGACTGCTGAGTCTGGAGAAGACAAGACATGGGCAGGAGCCTGTTAACATCTATAACTACCTGAAGGGAAGTTGCATAAGAGATCAACACAGGCTCTTTTCAGTGGTGCCAGGTCACAGAACCAGAGGCAATGGGCACAAACTGGAACAGAAGGTACCACCTGAAAAACAGGAATTTTTTTTTTTTCCATGAGGATGACTGAGCACAGGCAAGGGCTGTCCACAGAGGTTCTGGCATCTCCATCCTTGGAGATGTTTAAAAGCTGTGTGGACATGATCCTGGGCAACCAGCTCTAAGCAGCCCTGCTTGAGCAGGGTAGAGTTCTACAGACACAGAACAGCAAACCAAACAATATTCAGTCCAGAAATCTTGACAGAGAAACCCAGTATTTTTAAAAAGAAAGTAACATTATAAATACCAGAACTAAGCATGCATTGTAGTTACCCACAGGTAACGCAGTATCACATAGCTGCTTGGTCACCCCCACATCTCTTCTTCCCTCTCTCCCCCAGGTGGGATGGAAAAGAGAACCGAAAGAACATAAAACCTTCAGGTTGAGATAAAAGCAGTTTAATAACTAAAGCATAATATAATAGTAATAATTATATGGGAAGTAACAAGAGATGAGAAAATAAAACTAAAAGGGAAAAAGGAAAAAACAACCTAATAAACAGCAGTGATGCACAATACACTTGCTCACCACCCACTGACCAATACCCAGCCCAACCACAGCAGCAACCACTCCCTTCCAGGAGTGGGCATGATGTGCTGTAGTATGGAATACCCCTTTGGCTAGCTTAGGTCAGGTGTCCTGTCTCTGCTCCCTCCCAGTTTTTTGTGGCTCTCCTTACTGACAGAACACCAGAAACTGAGAAGTCCTTGATCAGGGTAAATGTTACTGAGTAACAACCAAAACATTGGTGTGTTATCAGCATTGTTCTCAAACTAAAGCCAAAACACAGCACTGCCCCAGCTACTAGGACTTAAACTAACTCTATCCCAGTCAAAACCTGAACAGCATGAGAAAGCATCATTACTGATTTGCAGTTTCTCAACTTTCTGTATATTCAATAGAAAAATGTTAAACCACTTCCTTTTCCCTAGATTTACATTGGCTAAGTAATAAATTGGTATCAACACAGCTAAGGAAGACCTAACAAGGAAGGAGAAGAAAAAAAAACCAAATCAAAACAAAGAGAAACCAACAAACCCACTACTGGCTAATCACTCATTAGCCAGACACTTATTCATTTGGCTGGCAGGTGATGCCCTCATTTCTGCAACTCCTTTGAATCATCTGATATGGAACATCATTATGCAATGTTAACAATGTCTTCATACCAGATTATAAAATAATGCATAACTAAGAATAATGATAAATACACACACTCTGATCATCCCAACTGCAAGTTAACTGCATTTTAGAGCCTTAGGCATGTCACAGCTTGTGAACAAAAATCCTCATCTGTTTCAAATGATGCAAAAGCACAATCACACTGAAGAAAACACAACAAAAGTTTCAAACTAAGAAAACTGCATGAATTCATTAAAAGTTCTGAGTTCCCAGAAAGTTAGTTATGTTAAAATATGGCATGCAAAATACTTTCAGAATTCTTACCACCAAATATTAACACAAAAAAAAATTAAAAGAAAGTTAGAAAAACTACCATAAAAAACATGGCTGACCCCCTCAACCATGGGATACTGTTAGCAAATATTGTTTGCAACAGCTGCACCTGATGGTTAGTTTAATATGGCAATATGTTTTCCATTCCCATTACTATCAAAGATAATTAAGAATAAAAACACTATACAAAAATTCTCTCCACAAAACAGGTAAATTATTACAGGTTAACATATTATACTAAATGATAGGGATTACTCTCAGGCTAAACTAATTTTAAAACTAGACAATTTTAAAACACTGTTTAGAAAAAAAATAAGACTTTATGCTAAGACTTCCAGTAAGACAGGCCTACATTTACACATAATAATATTCAATGCTTTTATAATCTCTCCTGGTTAAAGTTACAAATTATATTATCACAGTTTTAATACAGAGATTTTCACTGCATTGTGTTCTGCTTTTAGACATTGAAACAATTAAAAGTATATTTGTAACACCATCCAGTGAAATCACAATCTGCTAGCTGTACTGGAGTATAAAGCATGATACTGCAAAGTAAAAGATCCCTTTTATTTCTGTATAAAGTTAAGAAGTGCCTGATTTGGAAAATTATATCCTTTACAAACAAAGGTAACACAGCAAACATGGTTAAAGTCTGTCTTGAAAGAACATGCTAATGCAAAACAACTACAGGAGAGAGACTTGGCTGACAACCATATTCACAGACATGGAAAGTATTTAAATCTACTCTTGTTAATCTGGTAAAACTTGCAAAGTATATTGATGTCCTTTAAGGGGATTTTTTGCTATTATATTATAAGCAACTTCCATGCCTCCACCCCTCCCCAATCAGTATCTGGGTTTGTACTATTTAAAATGGAACTTCACCAAGTAGTGAAGATAATGAGCATAAGCACCACCATGTTTAGTAATCCTGACTTCAAAATACAGCCTCTGAACTGGCAAGCAATTTATTCTGTTTCAAAAGCAATTTTGCTATTGTGTTGGAAAATTGTACTTCAGTATTTAAAAACAATAAGATAATGAATAATGGATTTTTCATAACTAGGATGAGGACAAAAATCTTTGTGTCTTTGTTACCTGGTATTTTTCTGCACTTAATTGCTTGAGTGCTGATTTTTCTTGAGTGACAAATCAATTAAGTATAATCCTAGAAACCTGTATTAAAATAGGGAAGCACTGAAAGCAACATGAATAAAGAAGCCAGAGTGAAGACATCAAAACTCTCAGCATGAGTGCTACTAAATCAGGTATGAAGACAACCATCTTGACAAAAATATGGTTTCCTAAGGAAAAAGAAACATTAATATTAAACAACTCTCAACAAAATCTAACTGCTATCAGGAATATAATTTAAGAGATTTAAGTGAAAGGAAGCCATGTACAATGAATATTTTTAAATGAAATTTTGATATAAACATCTGCTGTGAAAATGATGCCTCAAGTCACCTATACCTACACTAATCCCACTTTGATGACTGTTTGCCAGAGTAGATGCAGCTGCAGAGTTCCATGGATGCCATAAGTGGTAATGCAAACCATATGAATTAATTTATATTCTTTATTATAATTATTGCTATTAGTAAATTTATTAATAAATTTATAGTAAATAATTACTATTCACATCTGGGATTATTTCTGTATTTTCTGCCAGCTTTCCATTGTTCTAAAAGAGCAATGCTCAAGGCTGCAGCAAGATGCAAGTGATGAGGCAATCATGACTGCATGTCTTTTCTGGTTTTACTCACTTGACAATCAGCAGTATCTATGATCTAAGTATCTGCCTACCAAAAAAAAACAAGGTAAGATAGAAACATTGTGTCAGACACTGCATAAATACTGTTTCCTTGTCACCTATCACTTGCACTATATACTGTAACTCATAAGAAGGAAAAACAAAGCCAATGTCATAAAGCAGTATTTCTCAAACCTAGTGAGGGAAAGAAAAAGTGGCCAGAAGTCTACACAGGAATCAAACACAGGATACGGTTGTGGGATGCAGAGTAGCACTGAAGACAGGCAGCAGTGGAAAAAGTTCCAGCCGAGCATCACAGTAGAAAAGCTAAGAAAGACCAATCACTATAACCATATCCCATACCACCAAGCACTGGTGATTTGCTCAGTGGCTGCTGCCAGCCTCAGGACTCCCTCTGCTTCTGGTCATGATTAGAGAAAAGACAGAGGGAGTAAACACAATCTGTCTCAGCTATATTCTACCCTACCCCCAGTAATTCCTCCAAGGGGTAATCCAGATGAATACCTTCCCAGTCTGAGGATAAAAAAGGAGACTGAAGAATTGCAGAGATGCAGTAGAAGGAACAATGAAGACAGGGACACACATTTATATAAAGAGCAAGAATTTTTCTTAAAAGACAAACCACCAGCAACTGCTGTAGGCTGACTGTATCACTGATGTTAACTGTTCAGATCCTGTCCTGTGACAAAGAAAAAAAAACCAGAAAACTCAGCACAGCAGCAGGAAAAATTTTATTTAGAATGCATGTTCATCCATAACTATGCTTATAGGTACACAATTTATCTTCATGTAACTGCCCCTCTTATTCAAATATCCAGTGTCTCCATAAAACAAATTGCTTTGCTAGAAGCTACCTGAGAAAAACCAATACTTTTTTTTTTTAAATATTCTTCCGCATTTCTGAAGAGTGTAAGTTACTCCTTCCTTCTAATTTCAGACACCTCTATGCTTCACAGAGCAGTAAATTCAGTTAAACTACAGAGAATGATAGAATACAACAGAAAAAGAAAGAAGGAAAGACATCCTCAGGTATGAGCATAAAATTATTTCAGTAATTTCCTTCAACCTCTTCCTCCAAAACACAGACAAACTATTTCAAAGTTTTTAGATTTCTTCCTATTTAGCTTCAGTTGTGCCTCTAAACCAAGTGTACCCCTAATTGGTATTACTTGGTAAATCATTAAATCCATGTCCTGGCTTAAAAAAGTAAAAAAAAAAAAAAAAAAAAAAAAAAAAAAAAAACCAACAAACTAAATAAAAAAAAGACAAACA
>NDXB01009844.1:407598-443826 GCA_002631895.1 Agapornis roseicollis
AAAAAAAAAAAAAAAAAAAAAAAAAAAAAAAAAAAAAAAAAAAAGAAACCTCCTCCCCCCCAAACAAAAACTAAAACCACCCACAACACAAAAACACACACACAAAAACTATTCCGTATTTCGAATTTTCAGGGACAGGTATGTCCAGGACAGCTACACGGAAAATTACACTAATCACAGTATTCCAACAGTTGTTATAAAAACAAAACAAAAAAGCTGGCAGCATCTACCATGTAGAGCTAAAGGGAAAAAAATCCCTTACATCTGTTGACGTAAAGGTCTAAAACCAGACTACATAGTTATTACCAAGGCAGCTCCCTTTTATCAGGAGCTTTTAAAAAATTGCTTGAATCAGACATACTAAAGCTTGAGGTTCTACCAGACACATATATATTCTGAATGCTATTTGCCTTCTCTCTCACCTGACACTTCCTTACCAGAGCTGTACAGATGAAGCAAATTCAGACCATGTGCATAATGAAGCCCTCACAAAAAAGCCACCCTTTCTAATTCCCCTTTGCTTACCTTACTGAGCACTATGCATATCCTAATATAAGATCTTTTTCAACCCATGACAAGATGAGTGAGTCTCTGTATTTAACAAATAGGTAACAGAAATACCTAAATACACAGCAAAACCTGGGGAAACATCATCTACATTCATCAGAACCCTATTTTTAATTAGTAGGGTATGTCATTGATCACAACAACAGGGCCATTTTATCACTGTCACTGGATATTGTTATTGACATTGTAGCCCAATCAATTGTTTTCTCTCCCTCTTCTTAGCAATCCAAATGCCCTGCCCAAGCAACACAAATCACTGTATTTAGACACTAGATACAAACCAGGAAGCAATGGAAAAACAATAGCTTAAACATGAACAACCTTAGAAACACATTTACAAAGTTTATTCTACTGCACAAGCAGTCACACGTGCCCATTGCAATAGGCAGCGTATCAGCAATAGCAATTTGAAGTTCTCAAACATTTTTTGCCTAATGATCAGAATGCTTCATATCACAGTAGCTACCAGAATCCTAAGCAATTTCACACTGAAAAACTGAAATTAATTACTAAAATCACTTAAGGTTCCTGTGTCATGAAAATGAATGTCTGCAAAGTATTACAAACTACTTCTCAGGTATGACACCAGTGAAAGCGTCATTGTACATAAAAATATTTTACAGCTGCTTTTGTGAGCAGCTCTTTATGCGTGCAATATAGTTACCTGCATGCTTAAATCTAACATTGCTCTGAAAGGCAAAAGCCACAGAAACTAAAATAACAATAACACCACACATGGCATAAAAGCTCTGAAAACATTAACATATGACACAGCTATTTTTCAAAGGTTCGATATATCAAACTACTTTGACCTTTGTCCCAGGCAAAAAATCTCAGAATCTACACCTATCCTAAATCATGTGCCAGTCCCGACAAGCAGTATTAACCTATGAATACAGTCTTCAGCAAACAAAGTAACAGACAATCCAGGAATGCTAATATATGTGAAAAATGGGCATAAAGCACACAACTGAGAAGAAGGTTTTGAAAGCAAATTCACTGCTGTTTTCTAAATACTAGTGGTACTTCATAACTTCAGAGAGTCTTGAAAACGTCCACTCAACCACTGTTACACAAATACAACATCCCAAGTACAAAGGTGCCACACAAACAACTCCGTTGGAAGAATCAGAATTAAGAGATTCAGATTCAGCCTAAAAATTACCCAGGGACATTGTTCCAAACAACAACAGTGTGGTTTTGGACAGAGATTCAATTCAGGAGAGTGTAATAACAAAGGACAGTATGTCCTGCAACACAGTGACACCAATTTTTATTACTTCTATCACTGAAAAGAGAAGTTTTGATTTTCAAGAGACACTTCGAATTTGAGGTAAAGCCAGTAAAACACAGGGGGGCAACAGTTCTCCTGTAGAAAGGACACAAGCACAATACATGACTGATCTACCTGGTAAGAACAGCATAATAGTACAGACAATTTTAACTACAATTCTACAAAGATTTTTTTTTGCACCACATTTCATCCTTTCCTTCTTATACTAAAGCAAAAGAGTGTATTTGAATGAATATTTGAATATTCATAGCATAACCTACAGCTATTTTAATGCATTCTAACTTCCAATACACTTCAACATCTATCTATTAGTAGCTATAATGAAATTCAACATCTATTTATTAGTAGCTATAACATAAAAAACTTACCAGAATACCACTTTTGGCTGTTCAAAGTTTTACAACACTTCTAACAAGTACTGGCTGAACCTGTAACACTTGTAGGTTTTGATATCACAGTAACAACAAATATATCTCACTTTGAGCTGTCACCTCCAGCAAAGAAAATTTCTGCCCTACAGAGAAGCAGGCTAGACTGATCTGCAACAGTGCATCCACCTAGTTGACAGTTCTGCATGCATGTGTCAAAGGAAAAAAAAAAAACCAACAGACATGATACTTTGTTTAAATCAGAGTTCCCAGGAACCAGGATGTTACCAGCTCTATGAGCAAGTGCCAGTATACATGCAGACAATCAACAAGCCGTACCCACTCCTGCACACTCCCACAGTTGCTTAACTTTCATAAATTTCTGTGAGTATATAGCATATGGTCATACTAATAGCATTATTATTATTTCTACCAAAAAAAACAAACAAACAAAAAAAAAACACCACAAAAAAGAAACCCAAACATTTAGAGCTTATGTTTCTGGACTAAACAATTTGTTGCTCTGGTCAAGCAACAGGCATTCGGAAGTTACCCTCACTTTGCAACAACAGTTCTAAAACAGATGTTCAGAAGTAAATTTAGTTCCATCTTCAGAATGCTTTATCACAAAAACTATATTAAAATTCACATTAATGTTAATATTGTCAATCCATCAGATTCACCTGTCATTTTCAAGCTGAAATGAAATGAATGAAATATGTAGAGCTGTTCAATTAATAGGTATGGAGGACAAAAACAGATTAAAATGAACTCTGCAAAACTATGCCTGAATATTGTAAGAACTTTCGTTCAAAACATACAGTAGTACCCAGGGAAAGGGATTCACAGGAACTACACCACTTCAGAAAAATTGCAAGAAATTGGAAGTATAACTGCATACAACACATGCAACAGGTAAACTTTGCTGACACATATAAACGTCTGGGTTTTGAAACATTATGGACAGTTTGCAGGAATTTACAGAACTGCAGTTACAATGAAGTTATGAGCTTTCTGTGAACAGCATTGTACAAGAAATGTTAGGTCCTCTTAGTTTTATTCTTAGACATTACATTTAAAAATCTAAGAAAACTGGCATATAGTTTGCCGGTGGAATATGAAGAATAACATCTGAACTATGAAAATCCCACTGTAGTTCAGAACTAGAACATGTGCTTCTAAAGGAACTGAAAACAGGCACTAGGTAACGAACTATTTGAACAAAGCTCACTTCAGACAATGCCAGAAATTAAACAGATCACTGTACATGCATCTGGTATTGTCCACAGACATTTGTATGTGCCTCGGTTTTTTTGGTGGGTCATTGTGAGCCTAGCCAAACACCTTGAGAAACCACAACCAGAAGGACTGCTGGGAACAGATTTCCTTTCAATTAAAAGCACCAGAACAGTAATACTCTATTAAATCATCTTACTTTCTCATGTAAGATGAACGTTTAACATCTGTATCAGGGAAGCATGTAAATTTTCAGTAAACTGAGTTCTGAAGACTTCCATTTCGCTTCTAATAGATTTTTTTTCCCCCTATATACTTTATATAAAATAAGCAACGATCCACCAGTTGTCAAGCAACAAGTATCCTGCATTTACCTGGAAAAAGGACACGTTATCCTATTATTTTGTTCTTTTTCCCTTCTTATGCAATATTCTTCTTTCGCTAATGACTTATGCAAATTCAAAAATGACATTACAGCCAGTTGCTTTAATACAGAGTTGCTCTCTCAGTAAGCTAACCACAGAGACAAGGAGGAATAGCTGATCTGTTCCGCAACTTGTCATACGGCAATCACCTACTTATCTAGTGTGATTATTCGTAAGTACACTACTGTGACCCATACTATGAATAACCATGCAAGAGGATTCCTTTCAGTGAGTGAGTGTACTTTGTGACATCACCTTTCTGAATACCTGGAGTGCAAGTGAACGTATGGAATATTAGACACCACTAGTAAAACTTGATTTTCTGATACTAGCTAAGGAGTCCCAACACCTCACCCCTCAGCCCTATTATGCCAAATACAAACATATACCGACAACAGCAAGTGCAGGACAGCAGAAAAAAACAGGTATCTTGATTATGCATAAATAAAGGCTGACCACCATATAACTTCTAATCAGCTTTATAATTCCACCAGCTTCACATTTTCCTTCCATCAACTTCACATGACAAAATATGCACAGCACAGCTAACTTACTTCTGTGTTTAGCAGCTGACTACTCTGGAGCTGATGATGACAAATACAAGTCTAACATGAAAACAAGTGTGTTAAGTCTCACTGCACACTTAAAGTGATCCTGGATGTTCTCTGGTCCTCCTCTCCTTTCACAATCTAAACAAAAAGCAGCAGCTATTTTTCCTCTAGATAACAGATCCTTCATGCTGATGGACAAAGTATTAAAACAAGTGCTGAACAAATAACCCCAAGCTTTCTACAACTATTCAAGCTGAATATACTCAACAGGAGGGTTTCTTTACTAATTTGGAGATAAACAACCTTTTGCTTGAAGACAGACTTCCCTAGTTTTTAGAAGTAGAACAAACCCAGCTCTCTAGCCCTCTGAGGTAGCAGAAGATATAAAACCTGAATTTCTACCGCAAAAAGTAATAAATTGCTCTTAAACATAAATCAGAACAGATGCATATGTTCATTAAACCATAGATAACATTTAATATGTATTTTATATTTTTTTTAAAAAGGCCTTAATGTATACAAAGTGAATATATAAAATACATTAATCTTACCATGTTTATACATGAAGTACATGCAGGGACATTTCAGGGTTCTTAAATGGCTACAATTTTATGCAGAAATTTACAATCTCAGGTACGTATCATCTAAGTCTCTTTAGGTGTGCAGGAAAAACATATTTCAGCTTTTAAATAATGTGCTATCAGTTTGTCAAAATAATCTCAAGAGCACAAAGCACAGTAAGAAAAAACACCAAATGAGAAAGTCTTTGTCCTCACTGCAAAGTAAACTACAGTTACACTGGCAAAGACTCCTACAAACTGCTTAGCTTAAGCAAAAGAAGTCATCTTATAAATTAGTTTGAGGCCCCTAAAGGTTACAACCAATGAATTGTATTAACTGATGCTGGACAGCAGAAAGGCAATCAACTCAAGTTAAAAAAAAACTAACACACTGAATTTATGGATCTATGTATAACACTTTCAAAAGACTAAATTCTTCACTGGAGAAATAAAACACAGAAAGTCAGACTCTTCAGTTTCCAGAATCCACAGTACTGGATGAAATCTGAGATACCAACTCTACAATATTTTAATCTGTGATTATTTCTAGACATCTTTGGAAGTATGTATTGAATGTGCACGTATATGTGGTAACTTTCTGCATATCAGTGCCTTCACTTCAACACTCATTTTAAGTATCTGCAACATCAGGACCTTTGATGCAATTTCCACAAGAACGTAAGGCTTCTTCAAAGTCTGTGTTGAAGATTAAGATTAGAAAAGCAGAATGAATCATTCATAAAGACACAGGAGTTATAGTTCAATCACAAGCTTAGAGTTGTAAGACTTCAGAGTTGTAGTTCAACTGCCTACCTCCACTGCTACATTTCCTCTCTGATCTTATACAAGACACCAGTGGTAGAATCTACAGAAGCATTCCCATACCTTAGTTATAGGTTCAAAATAAACCTTCCAAAGTACCCAACAGATGCTCTCACAAATCCAGGGCATGGTATTTTTGAAGAATGACCAACCCACTCAATTTGCCTTCATAAAATATGAAGTATTACAGTGAGTAGTTAGTGTATGTAATTCTCATTCTCAAAGCTCAAAAGAGTTTATTTCATGAAGTGTTTAAAATAAAGAAACATAATAAACATGCCTGTCAACTTTTAAATGTTTTATAAACATACAAGTAGTTGAACATAAGTAATGGAAATAACAAATAATCATTTGTGTGGAGGATCAGTAAGTTAAATATTTCCACCCCTGGTAGTGTTCAACGTCAGGCTGGACAGACTCTTGGGTAATATGGTTCTTGGCTAATGCAGTGTCCCTGTCTTCTTAAGGTCCTTTCCAACCCTGATTATTCTATTATTCTATGTATCATCAGCAATTGAGAAATACATAGACTATGTAAAACCATAATTCTGAAGATGTAATCTAACTAGAAAGAATTTAACCCACAACCCTGGAGACTTATGTTAGTCAAACAAGACACAGGGGAAGAAGCAGATCCATCATAAATCAGTAGTTTCCTGCTAGATCTTACAGCTTACCAAATCTGCTTACAAAGCCAGGTGTAAACATAATAAACATATATAAGCATTAATAACCATAACTGCTGCCTTCAAACATGCCTTCAATAAACTGTGTATCTACCTGATTTATGCACTTAGCCCATCGTATCTACAGCATTTTTCCAATCACCAAAACACTCCTAGTTAACCTTCAACAGAACCACCTTTTATGGTCTGCATTAAGTTTTTGCCTACATAATTCACCTCTTCCCTTATACTTCCAAAGCACAACACCTACTGAAAGGCTTACAGATTCCAGCAAGAGTTTTCCCTGCTTTAGGTCTCTGAGGAACAGATGATGACAATGATGCCCTACCTCAAAACAGAGGACAAACATGTTACAAATTTTTAGCCATTCAAGTACTTGCAGGATGAGGAAAACTACTATGGCAGACTGTCCTACAAGCCTGTTAGTGTTCACTAAAAAAGGATTTTTATCCAGTTTAAAAATAAATACAATGTACCTAAAGCCAAACCTATTTTGCACAGCTTTAAACTACCTTTTCTGCTAGTTATTCCATTTGGAAGGAGAACTAAATACATTTTACTAATGAAAGAGATTTACCACTGCATTTGAATTAGAACAACAGCACCAACTACTCTTTTTAGAAAGTCCGTTTATTTGAGATCCTACAACTGCTCCTTCCAGTCCTTGTGTCCACAGTGTTCTACTAAAAACAAGAGAAGAGGAAAAAACCCTCAAACAACTAACTATAACCATACCTTCCACTGTAAGAGTGCTGTCCAACTAAATATAACCATGCACTGTAAGAGTGCTGTTCAATGGACATACCCAAACTGGGGAGCTGTTCACAGCAATATACCTAGAAATTATTCTGAATAATGGGAAGCAGTCAATCTTTGCCTCAAAACTTCATTTGATGGCAGACCTTTAAACTGGCTTCTTCAAATTGCTTAGCCCCCAGTACAGTGTATTTCAAGAAATTTTAAGTTGTTTTTTTTTTTTTTTTTAATTCTAGTACGTCTTCTGTGCTAATACACAGTAACGACCTCCCAGCATGCTTACTAACGACGCCCAAATAGCCCAACCGACGCGGGCATCCCGCTCGTAAGTGAACTACTGACAAGGGACCCGAGTAGCGCAGCACCCCACGGGGCCGGGGAAACGAAGGCCGCACTTACGGGAGCAGGTCCCGCGGGGCGGAGGGAGCCCTGCGCATCCTCCCGCGGGGCCCTGCGGCACCGCCCGCCGCCACTGCCCGACCCCACCACCTAGCGAAGGGAAGAGCGGGACGCTCTCCCCTACGGGCGCCGAACGGGGCGTCCATGGCCGCGGAGGCCTGGAAGAGGAAGAGGCTACCGGTACCCGCTTTCTCGGCCTTACAGGGGGGCCGTTACTCCTTCCCACCCTCCCCACGGACCGGGCAGGCGGTCCTGGAGCCTCACAGGGCCACGGGACTGTGAGAGGCACAAACCGCCCCTCCCGCCCTTAGAGATGCGGGAAGGAGGAAAGAGGGAAAAGCAACCGCTCCGCACTGCCCCTGCCCGTACCTGTTGTGCCTCTGCGCCGTGGCGGCGCTTGTGTAATAGGCCGCTCTCCGCTGGGTGCTGCGCGGAACCAGGTGCAGCGGGATCTGATCCGCCATCTTGGGGGCGCCCCCCCTTCGCCGTGCGCCAGGCCGCTTCCCCTCCTCCCCCCGCCCCACCGCCCACGAGGTGCGGCCAGGACCCCTGACGTCACGGCCAGCTCCAGCTGAGGAGGAAGGAAACGCCAGCGGGGCGGGGCCTCGGCATAAACAAGGAGGCGGAGCCACCGCGAGGGGGCGTGGCCACGGGGTGGTGGCGGGAGGGGAGAGGCAGTGCCTGACAGAGCGGTGGGTGGCCGTTGGTGGCGGTCCCCAGTCGGGACAGGCCCAGTTGGGATGGACCCAGTTGGGATCGGCCTGGGGTGCCAGGGGCTGCGTTCCTGTGGGCTTCCCGGAGCCTTCCCTGAGGCTGGTGAAGTTTAATTTTTCAGCTCCTGGAGTACCACCCGGGTAGAGCCATGGAGAGGCTGTGCAGGTGGGATCCGCAGGCCTGGCAGCATGGGGAACACGGACATTTCACAGGAACCCCAGAGTTCAGGTGTTGAATGGGAATTTCAGGAGACAAACCCCAGAGTGGTTTTCCTCAATTAGCCTGCTACTTTTTAAGTTTCTAGGAAGGATCCCCTTCCATCTCTTGGGTGGCAATGACTAGCTGTCACCCATGCTGGATGTCAGTGGATACTCGTGTGATTGGCAAGAACAAATTAAAGCGCTGTGAATTGACAATGATTGTTCCCTGCCATTAAAAAGAGACAGTTTGTGTGGGCCAGAGGTATTGCCACGTGGAAATAGACATTCTGTAAGCTGGATAATGGACCCTTCTGTGGGACCTCACAGGGGAAAGATCAATACACAAGTCACCGCAGAACAAAAACTGGTTCGGAAGAGAGATGTGTTCATAGACCTACTGTAGGATGTTATCCCTCGATACTCCTCTGAAATCAGATGTTGAGGTGAACAAAAGGCCTTGCACCATCACAAATATGGAAGACTCCACAAAAGGAGAGAAAAGGAAAATGTATTTGTTTCTCAATGACTATTCAAGGTAGAAGAGGTATCCGATAAAAAAACAGAAAGGATCTACAAGGAAAAATTTTCATTCAAAGAAATTCCCATTGAAGGATGACAGCAAAATATGTCCAAAGTGCAGAACAGAAAATTCAATGAAAGATAGTTGGCCAAAGCTTTTCTTGATAATTTTTTCTTCACTTCAATAATGTAAGTTGCTGGGGTCATCTTTCCAAGAGAAGATTTCATATTTCTTAACAATAGTATGGTAGGAAGCCAGGTTTCACTGTCTAATTGTACACTAGTCATTCTGCAAAATGCCTTAAAGTTCCTAATTTCAAAATATGATGGAATGATAAAAGATTTCACAAATGACTGGGTTTATACAAGCCAATGCTAAATGAAGTTGCTCTTACAACCCAAACATTTCAGACTGAAATGTTTCTGTATGTTAGAACATACCTTCAACCTTAGAACAAGGCATAATGGTCAGTACTGAGGCATCACAATGCACAGTGTGTGCTGAAGGATGCTCCTGTCTGCTGGAGTGAAGGTTATGAAGTACTGGCAAAGTGCAAATTTCTAAGCCTTATTTTGACTTTAAGTCCATTATGTGGTTACTGAACTCACTAACAGAGAACACTTGAACCTGGAGAGTGGGAACAAGTTAAGCAGGAGCCACAAGGCTCATGTGATAATAAAAGGGGAAAATCTTTCTGCTGGGCATGTGGCAAGACTGCTGGGTACTTGAAGGGTTGCACTCCAAAATGACAAAAAGGGGGAAGAGATTTAGCTTTGTAACTGTGATAAGCATCAAGTTGAGGGTAGTACACGAATAGAATCATAGGATTGTAATTTAGGTTGTCAGGGATGTCCAGATGTCATCTAGACCAAGCCACTGCTCCAAGACACAAGGTTTGATACCAGGTTGTTCAGGGACATGTGCAATGGAGTACTGAACACCTCCAAGGATAGCACAGTGTTTCCGTGACTTCTGTTTGCTACCCGTTTCACTGTTGTGATAAAGAAGTTGCTAATAACTAATCAGAATTTCCCGTGTTTTGCCTTGTTTCTGTTGCTTCTCATCTGGTAAACATGCGCCTCTGAGAAAAGTCTAGCTCCATCTTCCCTGTACCTACCCATTACATAGTTATATTCAGCCACAAAGTTTCCTCTTGGCCTTTTTCACTCCAGGCTGATCAGGCTGAGCCCTCAGCCTCTCCTTAACATCAAGTTCTTCAGCCCCCTGACCATCTTGGTCACCCTTTCATAGACACATACTAGAATGACTATATCCTTTCATAATGAGACCAAAACAGGATGTAGTAGTGCAAATAATGGTCTTACAACTGCCAAACAGAGGGGAAGAATCCTTTGTTATACTGCTGGCTACATGTTTACTAGGACTGCCCAGGGTACGGGCAGCAGACTGCTGCAAGGGCACATTACTGTCTCATGTGCAGCATAGTAGGTTGCAGTGTGGTACTGCCTGCTTCCTGCCTGCTCTGCAGTGATGGTTGTACTTTATGTGTTTTACTAATCAAATGCAACCCTGAAAAGTTTCAACATAGAATCATAGGATCATAAAATAGTTAGGGTTGGAAAGGACCTTAAGATCATCTAGTTCCAACCCCTCTGCCATAGGCAGGGACTCCTCCCGCTAAACCATCTCACCCAAGGCTCTGTCCAACCCGGCCTTGAACACCACCAGGGATGGAGCGTTCACAACTTCCTTGGGCAACCCATTCCAGTGCCTCACCACCCTAACAGTAAAGAACTTCCTTCTTATAGCCAATCTAAACTTCCCCTGTTTAAGTTTTAACCCGTTACCCCTTGTCCTGTCACTACAGTCCCTGATGAAGAGTCCCTCCCCAGCATCCCTATAGACCCCCTTCAGATACTGGAAGGCTGCTAGGAGGTCTCCATGCAGCCTTCTCTTCTCCAGGCTGAATAGCCCCAGCTTTCTCAGCCTGTCTTCATATGGGAGATGCTCCAGTCCCCCTGATCATCCTCGTGGCCCTCCTCTAGACTTGTTCCAACAGTTCCACATCTTTTTTATTCTGAGGAAACCAGAACTGCACACAGTACTCCATCTGAGGTCTCACAAGAGGGACAGGATCACCTCCTTGGACCTGCTGGTCACGCTCCTTTTGATGCAGCCCAGGATAGCGTTGGCTTTCTGGGCTGCGCATGCACACTGAAGCTGGCTCATGTTCATTTTCTTATCAACCACCACCCCCAAGTCTCTCTCTGCAGGGCTGCTCTGAATCTCTTCTCTGCTCCACTTGTAGCTGTGCCTGGGATTTCTCTGACTCAGGTGTAGGACCTTGCACTTGGCATGGTTAAACTTCATGAGGTTGGCAGCAGCCCACCTCACAAGCGTGTCAAGGTCCCTCTGGATGGCATTCCTTCCCTCCAGCATATCCACCCAACCACACAGCTTGGTGTCATCAGCAAACTTGCTGAGGGCGCACTCAATCCCACTGTCCATGTCAGTGACAAAGATGTTGAACAAGACTGGTCCCAACACCAATCCCTGAGGGACACCACTTGTCACTGGTTTCCAGCTGGACACTGAGCCATTGACCACAACTCTTTGCGTGTGGCCATCCAACCAGTTCTTTATCCACCGAGTGCCCCACCTATCAAATTGATGTCTCTCCAATTTAGAGACAAGGATGTCGTGTGTGTCGAAAGCTCTGCACAAGTCCAGGTAGATGATGTCAACTGCTCTACCCCTGTCCATCAGTTCCATAGCCCCATCGTAGAANTGAGCCATTGAACTCTTTGCGTGTGGCCATCCAACCAGTTCTTTATCCACCGAGTGCCCCACCTATCAAATTGATGTCTCTCCAATTTAGAGACAAGGATGTCGTGTGTGTCGAAAGCTCTGCACAAGTCCAGGTAGATGATGTCAACTGCTCTACCCCTGTCCATCAGTTCCATAGCCCCATCGTAGAAAGCCACCAAATCAGTCAGGCAGGATTTCCCCTTAGTGAAGCCATGCTGGCTGTCACCAAGCACCTTGTTGTTTTTCATGTGCCTTAGCATGCCTTCCAGGAGAATCTGCTCCAAGATTTTGCCAGGCACAGAGGTGAGACTGACTGGTCTGTAGTTCCCCTGGTCATCCATTTTCCCCTTCTTGAAAATGGGGTTGTATTTCCATTTTTCCAGTTGTTGGGAACTTCACAACAATAATTCCTAACAATTATGCCCGTCCTAGGTGCTTTCATAGTCCTTGTTACCACTACATCTAACAATGTTATAGTTTCAATATTAACAGCTGTATGTTCAGAATCCTCATGTGGCTAATGAAGTTACTGCAGTTCACTGAGGCCAAGAGAATTAAAGTGATTTCTTTGAGACTTCTATTTGATTCAAGCCTGTAGCAGAACAGCTTTTGAACAGAACAGAAATCACATACTTCACAACTAAGTAGTCTAACTTGCCTCTATAGAAATTTTGTTCTGGTTATTTTTTTATATTTACCACATTATTTGGACTGTATCGCCAGTGTTGGTCAATTATATGTACATATTTGTAAATTCTGTATGTATGGAAAAATACATGATCTAGAATATGTAATAAAAGCTTTATTATTGGCAGACTTGTAAATGCCCCAGCATGGGACAGTCATTAGGAACCATAAATGCCTTTAGAGTCTTGATTTCTTACTGAGTCTCATGTATTCTGTGAATCGTTATTTTATTTATGACTACTTTAAGGGTTTAAAAGATAAACACTTCACTATTACCTGTGTGCAGAAAGGCTTTGAACTAGAAAGCCTTCTAAGAAGAAGAAAATGACAGGTCTTTAGTAAATCAGTTGCCAAGAAAATGGCAAAATGGAATATTTATAATTTAAAATCCATGCAGTTTTGTTTACTTCCAATATACATTCTCTTGCAGTTAAGACAGTTGCTGTTAATATATCACAATCACAGGTTCCTGATCACTCCAATTGCCTTTTTATATCAGTATTTTTAATAACATGTTAAAAGCTTTTTAGGGCAGGGATTTTTGTGTGACATCTGTCATTCAGTTCTGCCTTTAGATTATCATCTAATCCTGTTATGCATTTTGTGAAGAAAATTTTTAAAATTAATATTAAAGGTTTTTTAATGTAAAAGCAGATATGCATGCATTTTAAAAATCATATTTCCTGAAAATCCTGAAAGATCACAGAATAAAGTTGCTTTTGATCCAGATTTTGCTAGTCAAGAATTTCAGGCAGGTGTTATATTGCTGTATGAAAAACCTTTCATTTCTGGAAAGAAATAATTTTGCATTCAATATTAAGTGCTGGCTAAATAACATTTGTCACTTAAATATCATGATGACATAAATTTATGATAATGAGGAAAATTAACACCATTCTGTAATAAACCTTCTGTATCATCTTTTCCCTCTTTCTTGTTTGCATGTTTTTGCATTTGTAACAAGTGGCAGGGATCCAGAGCCTATGATTTATGGATCTTGTGAACTCTTGGTTTAACTAGGAATGAGCTGGCATGGAAACTGTTTTGCATTTGTTGCATGTATCTGCTACAGGTGCAGAACCTATCTGTAACTATTTCTGCCTGGTGCCCCCAGAGGGCATTTTATAATAATTTATACTTTCGCTACCATTCTACTTCTGCTGTAAATATTCAAGGTTAAGTGCTCCCTCCTTCCTAATCCTGTTTATGCACCCAGTCTGGGCTTTGGTAATGGGGGTGAGGTGCAGGAGGAAAACAAAAGGCAATTTGAAGCTAATTCATTCTGCACTATCCTTCTTGGAGCCCAATTATAAAATCAGTTATATTGGAGTAAATCATTGGAAGTGATTTTAAAATCAGCTGAATAGAAACCAAAATAAGTTAGTTTCAGTAAGCTTCGTATAATGATACATGATATAAAATTTACATTACTTTTATACTAGGTATTTTCTCATTTCATCCTTCAAACCACCTGGCATTTCCATTTTAATCGGGGAACTTTTTTAATCAGTGATGAACCAGCTCAGTATCTGTCTTCAAATTTTCAACAAATTGAAAATCAGTCCAAGACACCTAGAGGCTTAAAAAGACAAAAAAAAAAAACCAAACAAAACAAACAGACAAACAAAAAAAAACTACCACAGCACTGTTAAAAACTGAGCACAACAGCACAGAAAGAATCCTGTTTTATAGGAAGAGCTAAAGGCAGCAAGGAAGGCTAAACCAAATAAATTCTTACACTGTCAGAGTGAGGGAGCAGAAAAAATTCAAAATAGAGGGAGCTAAACCAGCTCCAGTTATCAATTTTTATAATTCAAATAGCAGTGCCTTCATATCTTCGATCTGTCTCAATAGGATGTAATAAAATATTATCGTGTTATGGGAAAGAACAAATTGGAAATACTGTTTTCCCTGAGAGGATCCTTGTTTTAAAAGATTACTTCAGACAATGAAGCAGCATGCAATTCAGTTATACACTAGAATCAATGATTTGAATAATACCAACAAGAAATAAAAATAATAATAATGCAAAATATTACTGTACCTTAAAACCAAACTGGAATGCAATAGGTACTTATAAAAAAAAAAAATACTGTTGTCTACACAACTGCAAGAAGGAAAATTCTGTTTCTACACATTTTATTTTTAATATTCACAGCATTTAGTGTTTGTCAATTAATTGTGCTCCCAGCTGTTACATTTCTTTCAGACATTCTTTCAAGGTCTTCTCTTTGGTAAATGTCAGTTCTCTGTAGCTCTGTGGGATTTATGGACTGCTCTGTTCCTCCTTTTGTAGTCCATCAGTACCAAAGTCTGGGTCTTGCAGTACCGGCTTCACACCAGCTGTGTGCCACCCTCACCTTTATTCCAGCTAGTCTTTCTTTCAGAATAAAATACCAGAAATATCAAATCAGTGACATTATGTATCTGTTGTATTTTAGATTTTGCTAGAGTTACATCTAGTCAATAATAGGTCTGCTGCAAAAGCATTTTCTCTAATTCACTTGGTAACAAATGAGGCAAAAAAAAAAAAAAATCCAAGCAAATCCCAGAGTACTTAAATTGCATTGGAAACAAAGGTGCACTTTGGTGGGTTCTGATACAAATATCAGCTGTGCCTACATTCAAGCTATTAATTGTTGATTGTGGATAAACAAAAGGCAAAAATTAAAAAGTACAATGCTCATTATTTTACTGAGCTTTCTCAGTGACCCTTCAGTGAGAACTATCTAGTGATTGCTCACGGTATCTTTTCTGTTATGTTAGCCTCTAAGGTAAAAACTGCTTCAATATATGTTTCAAAATCCTATGCCTTTTAATTTCTAGTTAGCTTCTGAGATACTCTTTCACATCCTCTTAATGCCGTTAATTTCAATGAAAGATTTTTATTTGTAATTGGAGCAAAAAAGCCTGTGGACCAAAACTTTTGAGCTGGATTGCCAACTTTTCATCTTCTCTTAAAACCAGAGGGTATTTCTTCTCTTAAAACCAGAAATATTAAAATATTTCCATGATATGCAGTGTAAAATCAACAGCAAAGCACACCAGCACTAGGAAAGGACACAGGTTTTTTTGTGTGTTCTCTGTGGGTTTATTCTGTCAAATTCCATGCTGTTGATCTTTCAAATAAATAAATACAGCTGCTTTGACTACTCCTTGAAACTGAAAGAAAATGCACCCATGGATTAATTACAAATTTTGTGTTGTTTCAGAGCTTCTGAAAAGGTCATGGAAGGACAAATAAGGCCCAAGTGTAAACTTGAGTATCCAGTTGTGATTGTTGGTATCAGACTCACTGGATCTGATTTCCTTTTGCAATTTCTGTTACAATAGTGACCAAAAAAAGCCTCATCTGGGATTAAGGGTTCTTTGTTCTGGGAGCTATACAGAAGTAGGTGAAAAGTTCCCAGATAATAAGTGAAGAAATACCTAGTGTCTTGTATAGCATAGCCTTCACAATTCAGAAATTAAAATCTCCTCTTTCTCTCACACTGTTTTGTCTGTCCCAGCCATCAGCTGAGGTTCATAGCAAAAAGCCATCTTATTTGCATCAGACTTGCTTCTGAAAACCTTTTATTCTCAGTCATTTTAGGCAGTCAGATCTGGCTTCTGTTAAAATCTAAACATTATCTCTTGTATACTGATTTCACTCCAAGCAGCAGTTTGAATCTTTCAGATTTTTCCTGTTATAGCATCTCTTATCCATATAGGAAATATAATTTTGTACATTCTTAGCCTCATGACTGCTGCCACACTCTTTTTCTGGTATTGAGAATGGCAGCTACTCTCAGATCAACTCATAATGAGCTGAACAGGTAATTTTCCCAGGCCATCACTTTCAGTGCCTTGTTTCTTTCTATGTCCTTCCTCTAACTTCTTCCCCAGTACTGCACTGAACAGCAATCTGTTCCCAGTTACATAATTTCTCACTGAGAGACCATTTCCCATCACTTACTGATAAATAATTCTAGTGGGGTTTTTTGTCTGCTTGTATAATTTGCAAATGTTTTCTTCCATTCTTTGGGGAATTCTCCATAAATGAAAAAAAAAACAGAAAAAAAAGTTTTTCTTTTTTAAGAACTAGGAAGGGTCCTTCCACAGTGCAAACTGAAACCAGGGTTGCCTTCAGTAATGCTGGTTGGAGAACATCAGTTGTGGTCTACAAAGTTCGAGGTTAAGACTGATCCATGTACAAATATGAATTACGTGCAGTTCTAACGTAGCTAAATCTAGAAGAATTGGTAGCCAAAGACAATATTTGTGAAAGTAGATAATGTTGTGAAGAGCCTTGGACTGAACAGAAGCATATACCTCATAGATCAGACAAAATAGGTTATTCACCAAAACTGCCAGTGGTCATACCTATTTTTAGTGCATTGGTTAGAAGTAATACGTGAGGTCTGAAATACATAGATGTTAGAGTCACCTAATTTTTAATTTCTTGGACTACAGAGGCATGGAATCATAGTCCATGATGTTAAAGAAAATAACTATATACCAAAATTATAAGTACAAGATGCAACAAGCCCACAGACAAAACAAGAATTACAGTAATGATGATTGCAGCAGAGTGTTGACATCTCTTATTATTCACCTACCTGTTAAGACCGCTTCACCCTCCCTATTGGTCATATCATGACTAAAAGTCTAGTTAGATGTAGGGGAAATCCAAATTTACAGTACCAGAGAACTGACTAGATGAGATACATTATCAGCCATGCAAAGCTCCTGAGGCACAAGCCTGGGACACAGGCCCTTGGATATAGGGTTGACTCAAGAATGAAAAGATAACAGAGTGAAAATTAGTACATACACAGGAGCAAGTTAAGTGAACTTATATGTGCTGACAATTTAGTATCAGTGTGACACATCTGGCCTCATTCGTTCCCTACTTTCCCCAAGTACATTTGAGGATAGAGGTGGAAGTTATCTAAAGCAGTAGAAACTGAACAGTAATGAACACTAAAAAATCTATGGGAAATCCAGTGACAAAAAAGACTTTGCCACAAGTCCTACCCTTGCATCTGCTCCAGAAAATCATCTGTCTGACAATTTATTCCAGGCTTATTTAACTTGACAAAAAATATGGAGTATATAAAGATGAATCAGAAGAAATTCTAGGCAAAATGTGATCTTTTATACAGCTAACAAATCCCAAGTCCTGGTACACATTAAGAAAATGCCCCTAGCCCATTACATTATAGGCAGTGGTAATTTCAGGGAGAGAAGTCAGTCACAGAATCACAGAATCCTAAGGGTTGGAAGGGACCTCAAAAGATCATCTAGTCCAACCCCCCTGCAAGAGCAGGGTAACCTAAATTACATCACACAGGAACTTGTCGAGGCGGGCCTTGAATATCTCCAATGTAGGAGACTCCACAGCCCCTCTGGGCAACCTGTTCCAGTGCTCTGTCACTCTCACAGTAAAGAAGTTTCTCCTTATGTTCACATGGAACCTCCTATGCTCCAGTTTACACCCATTGCCTCTTGTCCTGTTACTGGCCATCACTGAAAAGAACCTAGCTCCATCATCCTGACACTCACCCTTTACATATTTGTAAACATTGATGAGGTCACCCCTCAGTCTCCTCTTCTCCAAGCTAAAGAGGCCCAGCTCCCTCAGCCTCTCCTCATAAGGGAGATGTTCCACTCCATCATCTTCATTGGTCTGCACTGGACTCTTTCAAGCAATTCCCTGTCCTTCTTGANGCCAATCCTCATAAGGGAGATGTTCCATTCCCTTCATCATCTTGGTGGCTCTGCACTGGACTCTTTCAAGCAATTCCCTGTCCTTCTTGACCTGAGGGGCCCAGAGCTGGACACAATATTCCAGATGTGGCCTCACCAAGGCAGAGTAGAGGGGGAGGAGAACCTCTCTTGACCTACTAACCACAGCCTTTCTAATGCACCCTAGGATGCCATTGGCCTTCTTGGCCACAAGGGCACATTGCTGGCTTATGATCATCCTCCCATCCACCAGGACCCCGAGGTCCCTTTCCCCTTCACTACTTTCCAGCAGGTCAACCCCCAACCTGTACTGGTCCATGGGGTTGTTTTTGCCCAGATGCAAGACTCTGCACTTCTCCCTGTTGAATTTCATCAAGTTTCTCCCCACCCAACTCTCCAGCCTGTCCAGGTCTCGCTGAATGGCAACACAGCCTTCTGGTGCGTCAGCCACTCCTCCCAGTTTAGTATCATCAGCGAACTTGCTGAGGGTACGCTCAGTTCCCTCATCCAGGTCGTTGATGAAAATATTAAACAGCACCAGTCCCAGCACTGACCCCTGAGGGACTCCACTGGTCACAGACCTCCAGCTAGATTCTGCCCCATTGACCACAACTCTCTGCCTTCTTCCTTTCAACCAATTCTCGATCCACCTTGCTACCTGATCATCAAGCCCACGCTTCCTTAGCTTATCTATGAGGATGCTGTGGGAGACAGTATCAAATGCCTTACTGAAATCAAGAAAAACCACATCTACCGCTCTATCATCATCCAACCACTTAGTTACCTCCTCATAGAAGGCTATAAGGTTGGTCAAACATGACTTCCCTTGGTAAAACCATGTTGGCTGCTCTTAATGACCCCCTCATCCTTAATATTTCTAGAGATGGTGTCAAGAATAAGTTGTTCCATCACCTTTCCAGGGATGGAGGTAAGGCTGACTGGTCTATAATTACCCAGGTCCTCCTCCTTGCCCTTCTTATAGACTGGCGTGACATTTGCCACCCTCCATTCCTCAAGCACCTCTCCTGTTTCCCACGACTTACCAAAGATGGTGGAGAGTGGCCTAGCAATGACCTCTGCCAGTTCCCTCAGCACCTGTGGGTGTATTCCATCCAGACCCATCGATTTATAGATGTCCAGATTGCTTAACTGATCCCTAATCCAATCCTCATCTACCAAAGCAAACTCCTCCTTTATCCTGACTCTTTCTGGGGCTCTAGGAATCTGGGGCCCCCACCAGAGTCCACAGGAGTAAAGACAGAAGCAAAGAAGGTCTTCAGCACCTCTGCCTTCTTTATAACCTCTGTCTCCAGGGCACCCACCCTGTTCAAGAGTGGGCCTATATTGCCTCTTGTGTTAGTTCTACCCGCTATGTATTTGAAGAAGCCTTTCTATTATTCTTAACCCATTTCTCAAAGGAGAACTATGCAAATCCCTTTGTTCTGGCTGTTCTTATTTTTAGGAAGGACGAGGGACAAGGCTCCTTTGACTGCCAAAAATTGAATCTAGCCCTTTAGTGCTCTATTGTGCTTAAAGAATTGAGGTGTTTTAATATATGTTTTCCAGGTCTTCATTTTTAGTCTTGGGACCAAAGCCCATTTTGAGATAACTAGACTGAAAGTAGCTCATGGTTGATTTTTACTTTTGGTGCACTAGAACTGGATAAACCTTTTAAAATACTTCTATCAGTCCTTAAATCCAAAGGCAAAATTTCATCTGTGTTTGCATTCAAGACATTTACAAATGAAATGCAAGAACCATGAAAAAATCTCTTGTAACAGTGTTTTACATATATATCTACACATACTAGCTAAAAAACTTAGCTAACTGAAATGACCATTTCTTTCTAGTATTACAAGTTGTAAACTTTCAACTCTAACTTGATAAAATGAGAAGGTCTTCATCAAATGTCTTCTAATGAGTAGGTCTTTTATTTATTACTGCCTTTCCCATATGAAACCCACTAGGAGATTAAAAACAGCATTTATTTATAATAACTTTATTGCGTATAATTTCCATCATTCTTTGAAAGCTCTGCCTGCTGTTTTCAGGCTGTGCATGTTAAACAGAAGTGCTTACACTTGACCTTGCTCTTGATCCACTCTGTGTGCAGCAGTGCCTTTCCTCTTCTTGAAAGATAGGTACAATTTCTGTCCACATAAATTATACTGTACTTGCTATTAACATTCTTTTATCTGGTAAATTACTTATACTGATTATGTTGAAGACTGTTCTATGAGCTGTTGATAATGCAGGTCTATGATTTGGATGTAATATGTCATTCTTCATTTAGGACAAGACTGAAAGGAACTGACAGCTTGCTACAACACAAGCAAAAAATCAGGTCCTGGACACATGTGGTGAGGAAAGGATCCATGGTAGTATTTGCAGCAGGAAGCATGTTCAGCCTTGGTATCCTGGCTAAATTCCAGCTTCAGTAATTATTCTGTCTAAATCTTCCTGCATTTCCAAGTGGGTGATTATGGTATTTTCATTTATTTCATGACTCAAATTCACGGAGCACATTAGCATAGACAACCTCCATACTGTATTGCATTGGAGAAGTAACAAACAGGGAAAAATTATCCATACTTTCTTCCCTTAACAAATAGTTAACACTGAAATAGACTCATGTGATTTAGCTTATCCAGTTAGCTAGAAGACTAGAAATGCTATGTTACTGAATAACCAAACGATAGGCAGTCTTGAAATCATTATCTGGAGTAGGTGAGCTGTGCATTCAGTGTAAATGTGGTCTATTAGTAGATTAGAATACTGCAGGGCTGCACCCTCTCAAAGAAGGGAGAGAAGATGAGAGTGATCTAGCCTTCCATTCATGCCATCCCATCTCTTAAGATCAGGTTCCAAGCAACTGAAAATTTGGCATTGAATAAATCTCACAGCCCACATATGACAGAGGTACCTGAAGTATAGATAAAAAGAATATATAGTAAGTGGCAAAAAGTGGGAAGAATCCAAATACACTGAACAAATTGCCCTGCCTTCCTGTCTGTTTCTGCACAGTGCAGAGGTCTTTCTTGAGGGTTCTCAGCACTCTCACTGCTTTAAGAAAGTAAGAATGTTAGTCTTGCAAAGTCTGACTTCTCTGAGAATCTATCACTGAAAAAAATCTCCTGCATTTCATTTGCTCAAAAGATTACAGTTTCTCCATGTCACTAAGGAAAACCTTTAAGATGTTAAAGCCAGATTTCTTCCATGAAGTGTAAAAATCACATACTTTTGTAAGCTGTTTTCTTTTTCTGAGTAGATTTTTTCCCCAAAGAAATATAAAAAAAATAATGATCATAAATTGGCAAAAAAAGGTTTTTAGAAACTGCATTTTGAAACTACTTTTATTATGATAGTAATATTTTGAAACCATTTTTATTATGATAGTAATGTTTTGAAACCATTTTTATTATGATAGTAATAATGAGCACATACATATAGCCTCTCTGTGTTAAGCTGATTCTTACAAAGCCATATGAAAAAACCCAAAATTGCTCTACAAAAAAAATCCTTGTTCTTTTTAATTTGGTTCAGCAAAGAAAGATAGCCCCAGAGGGCCAGTCTCATCATGTTGCTGCACAGATCTGGCAATCAGTGTTTGGGCCCCAGGAGATGGGAAACAGCTTTGCAGTGCTGAATTTTGTACTGTTATTATTTATAGACTTTCAGTATACTGCAGACATTTGCTTATATTCTTTCCCTGTGAATGAATTTGTTTAAAACTATCCATTTGCTAAGGAAAAATTTTTAAAATATCTAAAATATCTTATTCAAGATAAAGTGCAGATAACATTCATGAGCCACTGTGGATCATAACTGTTCTTGTATACAGTTGCTATCCTACTATACTGAAGCCACTGGGTGTTTTGCTAGAAATTTCTGAGTTTATGCTGTCATAAGTAATTTTTATGCTATACGCAACTCTGCAGAGCACTATGTTACACCCTTCCACCCGCTTCAGATGAGTAGCCAAGACACCCTCCTTGGTCTGTGTAGGTTGAGCAGAGCCAGTAGGGTTTGGCCCATATCCCTGATGGACCATTCCCAGTATGTCAACACAAGCAATACTTCCATCATTTACATTCAAGAGTTAAGGCAGATATTAACTTATCTGTGGCTACTTACCTACCACTATCTACAAAACCTACCCTGCACACCTGCAGTTTGGCACATTTGTGAACCTATTTGCTTTGTTTGCAAATCTGCTCTTCACCTACTCTCTTCTAATTGCTATGCAGGATTAGTGCTTCCTCCAGTAACTGGGCTACAGAACTCTCATCCATCTTATGTATGCATATGTGAAGTTGATTAAACCTTTACTTTTAGGGGTAAGGATGCCTATATATGAAGAAGGACTCAAAAAAAAGAAGATGTTAATTGACCAATTTTTACTTAGATTTTTTTCTGTAAGGGGGCAATCCAAAGTATCTTATTCCTTGTGTGCAGTATACATAGACCACTACTGCATACAGATTCCCACTTCATTGTATGGCCAGTGCATAAAGAAAAGGCAAGAAGGAAGAAGCTGGAAGAAAGATTTGGCTCCAGTTGCCAACACAGTTCTGCCTCTGCAAATGGAAATACTATGTTAGTCCCCTTCTGGAGCAAGGAAAATTTGACAGTGTGTGGTTCTAAGCTAAACTTATCAAAAGTGTACAGACAGAATTGTTTTGATGGGAAACTGGACTCTCAAATATGTATTTTAAAAAGTCTTTTCATAGATGAAAGAAATGAAGCTTCTTTCTAAGAGCTCTGAGAAAACTAAAGGAAAATATCAAGCTGTGTTCACCCACATTATCAAAGTTTCTGACAAAGAAGAAAATCTCAGTGAGGCAATTCTAGGTTCACTAAGATGCTTCTGAGACAGCACAGCTGTTCCTCTGTCCCACACTGAGTTTTTATTGCAGAGCTGCAGTGTAATGTAGCAGATCTCTTAAATGGTATTAAAAAACCCCTACTCCTCTAAATAAAAATGTGGACAGTCTAGATAAGAACAAATTAATTTGTTCACTTTCCTCAGTTAAGATTCCAGGAGTGCATGACACAGAAATAAGTTTATTTTTGTCTGATGATGCTGAAATCCTCATTGGTTTGCTCTATTAGATGTGATTGCACAGTTAAGCATCGAGTCTTAGCAACAACAAAATCTTGTTTAAAATGTGTGCCCTAAATTTATTTTTAAATTCTAAAAACAAATTGTTCAGCTCAGGCCAAAGAATGTATGGCAGATTATGGATGGTGGAAGTTAAACGAAATTCTCCGGTGCTTGGTATAACACACAGCTAAAGTACCTGTGTTGTCATATATTTCATGTCAGAAAAGGCAGATGAGGCACTTCAGATCATAACATCTGCAGTGAAAAGTTCATCTTGAAAAAATACATTTTGAGCTGAAGAACTGCCTTTTCTTTCAGCTTATTAACTTCCATAGGTACTTTTCCATCGTTATTCTTGTAAAGGATATTAATTGATTCAAGTTGCTGCTTAAAACCACAAATACTTTGTAAAGAATATATAGATACATATATTTATGAACATCCTCTTTGAACCATAACATCTGCCGGGGCTTTGAAGCATCCTGATACCATTATTAGCTGTTATATATAATCAGCCATCCCATTATTTATCTCAGTCAGTGATTACTTATTTTTGGTTCAGAGAATTTGTGCAAAGATGGATTAAATTTTAATATTAACAGTATAAATGAGTAGCTAAGAACAACAAAAATTTCCTTTCTGCCATAACTCAAAAATATTTCTACAGGCATTCATTATTTTCAATAGTAAAAGGGTTTGGTATGTAGCTTTTGCAATGTTTCATGCAACTAGATAACATTTATTTATTCCAGATGTTGCCTGCTATTAAAAACCAGAAACAAAGCAACATTTGAGATTATTATTTTATTTCTGCAACATCTTGCACTGGATATTAAGATTACTTCTCTTTCTTAAAATAATGGAATTAGTTCTCTGATATAAAATCATGATGTAAACCAAAACTATGAAACTGTGTAGCATTTTTTCTTATTACTACTGTCATATTCTAATGCTAGTGCATGACTGAGAATTGGACTCAGTATAAAGCCATATGCAAAAGGCATTAAGCTATATACAAACAGAAGAAAACCTATTAACATTACAAAGCTTTTCAAGGTGTGCCTTCGTTAAATGACAGAGCTGTTGAACACATTCTTTGGTGCTACAGCCCATCTAATTCTTTTTTGCTATATGACCATTTGTCCGGGTATTCAGCATGACAGATCAGACAGTTCTAACAGCTATGAAACTTCAGCCTAGTGGAAGAGTGAAATTGCACAGGATTTGGATACTGCAGAACACATCCCTCCTGTCACAACTGTCTCAGCTTTCCTAGGTTGTTCAGTTCATGGTTCTTAGCATTGTTATAAGTTTTCCAGAAGTTGTAACCAAGAAATACTGTAGGTGTATGTGCTGGATCTACACTCTAGTGAAGAATTTTTAGAACTTCTTCAGGCACTTTTTCAGTTTCCTGATTTTCTCTTCATCCATTTTCCTTTGGTTGCAATCATTATGCATTACATCCACTGCTTTGAGAAAGAATTATGAGAAAAGAAATTCCTTCATTTCTTTTCTTTTTATTGTAATAAAGGATACTACTCTTTACAAATATGAAACACATAAAGTGAACTTCCACAGGTAATGTTGGCTTTTGGTATTACTCTCAACCTAATGCAGTCTAAAATAGCAGCAGTTCCTTGATTTCTTCTCTTTGTAATCTGCTCTTCTGCCCAATTGCTCTTCCCATTAAGAACATTTTTCTAATAGCAAGTCTAAATGTTTCCTCTCTTAGTTTCAGGCCATTGCTCCTTATTCTACCAGAAAGTATTTATATTCTGTGATCATTTCTCCCTTGAGTCTCTGTGTTTTCAAGGCTGTATAAATATCAGAAGCGACCACACTGCAGGGTGTCACTGCATGTGCTGCGGTACACCAGTCCTCTAGATGGTTAGTATCATGCAGGGTGTAACACATGCTCTAAGGCAAGCGCTATAGGTGTTCTAGGTTTTTCAGGCTCTTCTTTCACTGTGCCCTCATAAATGCTTGCACTTTGAGGAGCGGAATTTTTTTTATGCTTGTCAGGGAAGAAAAAAAAAAAGAAAATGGAAAGAATTAATTCCCTTTCAAAGGTGCATAAAGGAAAAACAAACAAAATGAAAAAAAACCCCAAATCTTAGCATTTCTCTGTTAGTCTAGTTCTAGCCAAAAATAACGTCATTGTTTGATCTCCAAGTCCACACAGTCTTAATGCAATTCTATATACTTTATGATGTCATTTCTCTACACTGAATATAGACTATTTTGTCTTAAATCTCCTAGCTTAGCTAACATCAGGAAGCTCTTCTAGGCTTTCCACACCTCTTCAGTCTACACCTCTTCAGTCTACTCAAGCCTTTACCTCTGATGCACCAGTTCTGGTCTCCCAGGCTATATGGGTGGGATGCTCTCCTTCATCCTGGCCCTGAATTCATTATGAAGTCTCAGGCATCCTTTCTGTCCTAAAACTTAGTCCCAAACTCCCGTACTTTCTTAGTCAAAGTCTACCCCAAGACCTGCCAGTTGAAACTTTCAGGTCCTTACCCCATTTTATTTCCTATTTACCATCCTAGTCTAGGTCTTGTTCTTTCTCTCTTCTGTGCCACTCAGGTGTCTTTCGCCTCTGTACATGGGAAGCTTTGAAAGGGCAAGAGTGGATGTGGCTGATCTCATTTTTTGTATCACAGGATCCAGGAAGAACATCGGGAAAAGGTTATAGCACGCTCACTGTAAACATGTCCTTCTATGAATGCAGCAGTCAGCCCAACAACTGTGCAAATAGCATACAAAGACTGACATTTTCTAGGGACTTGTAATGGGGCAGCTACTGTGCAAGAATGACAAACGACACATCCCTGAAAGACAATATTGAAGTGCTGCATCAAGTCCCTGTTCCTAATAATTTTTCCCTAATCTAATTTTTGAAGCAACAGAAATGGCTTTTGCAGTGAGCAGCCAAAGAAATCCCACCTCCTCACAGTTCTCCATAGTGAGTTTATTTGGTTAAAAGTTTAGTGAACTTGCACACAACTGATAGCAGGGTCTTTTTACCAAGGGTGGTTGGTCTTTCCTCACTAGAGGCTAACCTATAAAATTCTATAGTGTTTTTGGGGCCCAACTCTACTTATACTAGAACCTTTGGCAGAAATTACCACTAGATTCCAAAAGACATTTTTTATATAGATGTATGCATATATATATGACGTATCTTATTTGGTATGTCTTTTGAAATCTAGTCACTTGGAGGTGAGTGGAAAGTTTCATTTGGTCTGTCTGCTGTTTCGGTATCATGATCTTGCATTCTTGGAGAATTCCAGCTGTAGGTAGCATATCTTTTAAATAGTTGGTGCTGCTAGGTGGGTTTCCTATCTTACTTGTTCAGGAACCTATATATGCTTATGTAGCTAGATTGTAGGAAAGCTTATATGCATAAACTAGTTAAGTATCCAGATAACATCTAGATATGCTTGTATGCATATTGCTAGATATGCAATAGGCAGATAAGATGTATAAACCTCAACACAGATATGACCACACCCTGTATGTATTTAAAGTATGTATTTATGTATGTGTATACATACCCTGTCCTTCTGCCTTTGAAATGCTCTTTCCAGCTTTCACACTTACTTCAGCATCCCGCAGAAGGGATACTAAGATCCCACCTTTCTTCTTTCAGAAGTTAATCCTTCCAACCTCAGCTCCAGTTTCCAGGAGACTGCTCAGGCACCAGACTACTGAACCATCAGTCTGAACACAGAGGGTAAGGTCCTGGTTCCTAGTAGAGCTCGATTTCATTTACAGAAGAAGTGGTGCTCTCCTTATTTGGGGCAGCTTTACTTCCTTCACAATTTTACTATCCTTGGCAAAAAATATCCTGCCACAGCAGATGTTTATGCATTTGTGCTAATGACCCCCTTGGCAGCTTTATGGAGCCTTGGAAATTGTCAGACAGGAACCGTTGAGGTCCTGGCCAAAAATCAGATGATTGGATAGCAAACACAAACAAGATTGTTAGTGAAAAAAAAAAAAGAAAAAAAGCATACCCAGAACCAGCAATTACCTGACCAGCCTGAGCATCAGCAGCCTAGACCAGGAAGCACCTGTGCTGGAGGCACTGTCAGGAAGCAGAGTCCTGAAATCTGTATCATTGAACAGTCATACATCTATGCCTTCTAAGATGCGTATGCTTTCCGGAACAGGTAATAGCTCCAAAGAACTGATGAATATAAAAGATCAGAAGACCATTCCTTTCAAAGCTGTTTCATGAGGTAGTTGGGAATTTGGATTTAATAGACATTTGAAGTCAGTCAGGCTTAATTAACATCTTGAGTAAAAATTAGAGGTTGAGCTTCATGGTAGACATGAGAGTTTTGGCTAAAGAACAGGAAGTAGTCAAGAGGGTTGAGGCTAGCTATTGGAGAGTATTTTCTCCTTAAACAAAGCAATTATTTGTTTGTACTGAATCCATGTTTCAGGTCAGCCCTTTATCTATGCAGATATTATAAAATATGCAAATAACTAGGGATAATGGTACAGTCTTTGGGTGAGGGGATAGTGTTTTGTCCCTAAGGTGATAAATAACTAAGGGCCTAACCAAATGAAGAACACATAGGAATATTGTAAGCTGTTAACTTGTCTTTGTCTTCCCTAATTTAAAATTAATACCTTGACCCCTTGTTAAAAACAATGTTCAAGTTTTGCAGGATTGTTAGGATGTAATGATCTAAGCTATTGCTATCCAATAGTACATCAAGTAATTCGAAAAAAAAAACCAACCAAACAAAACCCCATGAATTTTACTTTTCCCTCCCTAAGCAAAAGAAGAAGGGGCTCTGGCTTCTTCACTGCAAAACCAGCTGTGACAGTTTAGGTTATTGTCACCCAGCTCTTTCCTCATATACTTCTTACCTTTAGTCCTTTACAGACATTATAAACATTCCCATAACTGCAAAACACACCCCTCAAAAAACCTGTGCATACTGTTTATATGATCTTAAGATCCTTTCCAACCCTAACTATTCTATGATTCTATAATTCTATGTATAATGTCATATAAGAACAAAGCTGCTCCAATTGTCATCTTGTGCACAGTTCACCTTTCCAGACACAGCCATCTGGTGCCTAAGATGGCCAAGACCTCTACATGGGGCTAGCAAACATGATACAGAACTAGAGGAGATCTGCACCTTTCTGAAGTGGGGGCCAACTGACATACATGACAGTGTCTCAGATGACACTAAATTCTTATGTATTGGAAACAGAATCAAGCTTGTCATGTCTAGTAAAAAGCCACTTCAGGACATCTCGTTCAGAAGGGTGAATTAACACAGAGATGTTCACTACCCACACTGGGTTGACCACAGCCAGCTAAGATATTTTTTTCTCCTCCCTTTCAGTGCCAAGATTAAAAAAAATAAAATCAGTATTACTTCAACCTGTTATTTAACATTTCTTGAACCTGCTTCTTTTTAGTTTATACATACTGCTATGTAAATGTATCAGATAAATGTAGGGGAAAGGACAGTGCATTGCACAGGGCTCTTAGTCAAAAGAGAAACACAGAAACTATACAAATCTTTCTCAGTTGCCTCCTGATTATTCAGAACTTACCTTTACCATTCAGCCCTCCATAAACTACAGGTCTTGTCACTGAGCTATTATGCAAACACTATTGGTACATTTATGTCTTAGTTACTGATGTGATTCCCTTTAATCCCTTGGTCTGAAAACTTTTTTTCCACATAGATACTTCAAGATAAGTAGCTGTTGAAAACAAAGGCAGCAAAAGTATGGCTGTTTTGAAAAATATGACACTGTCACTAACATAATTCAGTAAAAATATTCAGACCTCACCTTTAGTAAGATTTTATAGGATTTCTTCCAAGCTAGCCATCTCAATATAAGAAACCAAAATATACTCATCTTCTTATTTAATAACAAAGAAGCCTTCATCTTAATTTTCCTGATAATAACTCCCTTGCTATATGACAAACAATGATTCCTACATACAGGAAGTCTTTAGACGCCTCACAGAAATTTTCTTTTTTTAAAAATTTATTGACCCATGACAGCTGGTCATGGAATTCTCTGGCTTCCCCAATGTAAATTCCTATTGCAGAAGAAATATTTTGACAGCAAAAATCCCTACAGTAGGGATAAATGAGTATCTATGAACATAACCTTGCAAAAAATAAATCTGTCAAATTATTTGTCAGCTTATACAGCAAAGCCAGTAACTGAATATGGTTTTCTTAAACTCCCTAATGGTTTTTAAAGAAAAATATCAGTTTCAGCATCTAATGCATATAAGCAGTTGTTAAAGCAATCTGCATAAATTACTTGTAAAATAGCTGGAAAAAGAATAAGACCTTTTTGCAATGCCAGATTATTTCCAACAAACAACTGTAGTTTGTACCGGTACAACAAAACCTGCAGTAATACACAAAAATGGTATTTTAACCACATAGGTTAGATTACTTTAACAAAATGCTAAGTTCATGCAAATTCCACTTACCACTTTTGAATAAATTTGTATTGCCATGGAAAAGCGTTACAGAAATGAATAGTTCTTTAGAAATGTAATGAAATGTAGATACCAGAATACAATAATAAAAATAGGGTTTAATAGAGGATGATATGTTTTCTATTCAAATTCTAATGAAAGCTCCCATAAGGACTTAACGGGCTACTGAAGTATTACTGCCACCTTACTGGAGTTTCAGCTATGTGTGTGGTCAGCAACACCAAGGACATGAGCATTCCTAGAGCTCTTAACACACGTTTGGTCTCTTAACTCAGTCCAGGATTGTAGTGGTGTGTAATGTAGATGCTTTCTGCTCATCTAGTTGAACGTAGGAGTCAAGATCACACAGGTGTAAAACATTAGACATTGCACCCAAATGCCAAAGGAGTCAAGAGACAGCTGTGATATAACTGTTTACACTCTACACATCTAGATTTCATTAAAAGGAGTCCTACACTATTGTACACCTTCCATGTGTGATTTGTTGGAGGAGGAGAGAAGCAATGGAAACAGTTCTGTTCATGGTCCTGCTCCTTACTGCTGGGCTCACCTACTTTTCTTTTGTTTGTGTGAAGGAGCCATTGTCCTTAGTAACATTACCATTAGACTCGGGGAAATAGGCCTCGAAAGCTGAGTATCTAAAATGGATCCTGATTCCATACAGAGTCACCAAAATAAAGGTGTGATTCTCAGTTATGCTAAGCACCAATGGCTCCAACATGCTGAAATACACTGCAGTGGAAACTTTGTCCTAAATCCATCTGGTCTGTAAAATGAGAAAAATATATTTTTTTTACCCTGTTTATAATGTTTAATACTCCAATTGCATTGTCCCTTTTCCAAGAAATAGATAACTACATCTCATACAGCCAGTTTTACCTAAAAAAAGCAGCTGGTGCTATCACTTTTTAAGCTTGTATCTCAGAAAAAAATCTGCCTTTTTCTTTTCACCCCCCACCCCCCCCAAGTTACACTGAACAGTGTTAGCTTGCAGTATCCTGCCAGCCTCTGGGCCTTCCTCAGCAGTTCTTATTTATTTTCCCCATTGACTTCAGTGGGAGTTTTGGGCTGTTCTAAATTAAGTGTAAACATTTGGGAAAAAGACCTAGACAGCATCGTGTGTGGCTCAAATGAAGCCATCTGCTCAATGTGCAGCCGTAAGTTAAAAATCAAAATAAAACCACCAACAACAAACCCAGAGTGTTTTAGGAAGTATTAAGAGATGGAAAGGAAGACACTTTATAGACGACATTTATCATATGGTCCTATAAATCAATAGCCACCCTTCAGTTTTGATCTTGCTTATTGTCTGTCAGCACTTCTCACAAAACGGAGCAGAAATACAATAAACTGAAAGGACTTACAGGCAAGTGATCAGAGGCCAGGAAATAATTCCACATGTGGAGAGATTTGGTCTGTTTATGAGGAAGATGAATAAGAGGTGACATAGTTATCATAATATCATCATAGTGTAAAGCCTATCAGCCAGTTACTCCTTATTGCTAGGATACAATACAAGATTGAGGAGACACCCTATGAAATAAAATGAACACATTTAAGATGGCTGGCAATGTTTCTCTATTGTCTAGCTATTCTTTGGATCTCTAGGTCAGAAAATACCATTGAAGTAAATGCTTTGTAAAAATCAAAGGGGATTTAGTAATGCATAGAAATGTTAACACTTCATACTAATCTGTTACAATGAAAGTTGGTAAGGAACCAACCACCCCTCACTTTATTATTATAATAACCAGCATACATGGAGTGAGGTCAGTTGTCTGGTATGACTATGTCTAGTTTGGCAGGTTTTAAACTAGGTTCCCCTTCGTTTTGGAGTAAAAATACATCAATGAAGTTGGGCATTCTGCCAGATCTAAGCATGTCTTGAAAACTGTTAAGCATCTTGATCTGACATCCCTAGACTTCACTCTATACAACTTGTAGTAAGCTTTCCTGCCCACATTATCAAAGTAAGATGCATTCTCTCTAAATGGAGGTTTGCCTAGAGCAATGTTTGCACTCCCTCACAGTCAAACACATCAAAGAAGCCATTTTTGCTCCAGATAAGCCAACTGACAAAGGTGACGACTGCTGTCAAGTGGCCTTGTCCTCGTACTAATGTATTTGGTTGTTGCCTCAGGAGATTTCCATACCACTAACATTCATGTGGAAGAAGCTTATAGTTAACTGGACTACTTATATTTCCATGTGCAGACAAGCATGTCCCATAAAAAAGGCTGCAAACAGGAATTCTAGTTGGTTTATGTGTTTTAGGAGGTCTTGCTTCTTAATTTGCTTTGTGATGTTTGTATCAGGTGACTAAAATAAAGCCATGATATTATGATATGAGAAGTGACTCTCAAAGCACATATATTTTTCCTTCCTTTACTTCTTGAATAATGTTTTTATTATGCATTTTTCTTCTAAATCTTATTCCAGGAATTAAATAAGGGGATCTCATACAGAAATATGCATATTATATTATGTATGAAGATGGTTTAATTCCAAATTTTGCAGCTCCATCAGAAAGTGGTGAAAGAGGTTTTTTTTTTTACAGCGATCTCACTTCCACTGATCCTGTGCAAACATACTTGCTTCATCAGGAGTTAAAAGCTGTCCATATGCCTATTGCCTTGTACCCGAAGTCTGGCTGAGTAGTGAACTGCACAAGAAAAAAACAATATATTGAAATATCTGTTTCACAGCCATGAACATCTGTCTCCTCTTCAAAAGTAACATAGTGTAATCTGGATATATATTCCCAGAGTGGAACTTTGGTAATTCAGATTAGAAGCAATTCTTGATGTTTTAAGGAGCCTGTTTATTGCAAAAACAATTACACAACCCACCAGCACAGTACACAGAAAGGGAGAAGTAGAAGTTTATTTATCAAGAAGCCTCCTGGCAGATGCTAGCACAACTGGGGCAGCTAAATTGGCTTGTATCAATAACTCTTTCAGCCAGCTTGTAAAAAAATCTTATGGGTCTAAGCCCTCTGCATATTCAAGCATTCTAACCACTCCGACACTTCATGTGTGGCTTACCTGTTCATCCACTTTGCCCCCCAGCATTTTATTATCTTTCATAAATACTCATTATTGCCTTATCTACTGTATATGGAGTTTTTGAGATCAGAAAATAATTTTCATTTCATTCCTATTTCCCATGAAGTTCAGTCTCTTTTGAACAATGCATTGACTAATCTTTGCATTCCTTGGGCCAAATCCCTGGGCATATGCATTGATCTGTCTCCAGGTTTTAATACAAGAATTGCAAGTTTAGCATTTTCACATGTGGATAGGAATGCCTTGAGCTTACTGACTTGGAATAAGTTCTTTGTCTTCCCTCATATTTCCTTTTGTCCCTTTCTCTATACCCGAGAGTGACAGGCACAAATCACTGCCATAATTTACAGTCTAGTTTTATTCAAATTGGTGTATTACTTTTGGATGGCTTATTGCACAGTCATTGTCTGGTAGGGTTCATACTCAGGGAAAATCTTTGTTCTATAATTTTTTAAACTTCACTAATCCTATTTCTAAGTAAATTTAAGACATAATATTTAATTAGGGAATAACATAAATATAAGTCAGGTTGCACTTTTACAAAGAGTGTAATGTCTAAAGAGCATCATGCATCAGAGCAACCCTGTGGAGAAGGACCTGGGGGGGTTGGTTGATGAGAAAATGAACATGAGCCAGCTTCAGTGTGCGCTTGCATCCCAGAAAGCCAACCGTATCCTGGGATGCATCAAAAGGATCGTGACCAGCAGGTCAAAGGAGGTGATCCTGCCCCTCTACTCCGCTCTTGTGAGACCTCACCTGGAGCATTGTGCACAGTTCTGAGTGTCCTCAACATAAAAAGGATATGGAACTGTTGGAACAAGTCTAGAGGAGGGCCACGAGGATAATCGGGGGACTGGAGCATCTCCCGTACGAAGACAGGCTGAGAAAGCTGGGGCTGTTCAGCCTGGAGAAGAGAAGGCTGCATGGAGACCTCATAGCAGCCTTCCAGTATCTGAAGGAGGCCTATAGGGATGCTGGGGATGGACTCTTCATCAGGGACTGTAGTGACAGGACAAGGGGTAATGGGTTCATACTTAAACAGGGGAAGTTTAGATTGGATATAAGGAGTAAGTTCTTTACTGCAAGGTTGGTGAGGCACTGGAATGGGTTGCCCAAGGAAGTGGTAAATGCTCCATCCCTGGCGATGTTCAAGGCCAGGTTGGACAGAGCCTTGGGTGAGATGGTTTAACGGGAGGAGTCCCTGCCTATGGCAGAGGGGTTGGAACTAGATGATCTTAAGGTCCTTTCCAACCCAAAACCATTCTATGATTCTATGATCCTATAAGCAGTATCTTTAAAAGAAGCCCAACTTGCATCAACAATTAAAAATAAGAATTTTAAAACATTCATTTATTCCCATATTAATGTATATTGTCTGTTTCAGCACTGGTATATTATTCATGAATTGGCTTTTGATTTAATATTACTAATTAATATTAAAAATACATGAACACTTAGCTTAGCTTTTTGACTCAGATTTGCCTAAATTGTCTCTTCTCTTTTGCCTAAAGTTAATAACATGATAAATATTTGACAGTCTAGAAAGTAATAATTTATTACACAAAATGCCAAAGCATGTTCAGTTACAACTGCAAATAGCCTATCAGTCTTAACTGCAGTAGTGGAGTTGCAGCTGAGAAGAGTTTTGAACTGTACAAAATCCTGCAAGATATTTTTCCTGCTATTATGAAGCGTATAATGGCAATATTTTTACTGAACTTTGTAAAAATATTGTACCGAATCAAACTTCCTCTGAATATTCATCCATAAATTAGCCCTTTATTTTGTAGTGATACTGGCCAGCTTTGCTTTCAAGCATATAAAAGCAGATGTTGCTACTCACTGTCCTAGGCAACCAGGCATCTCATTTAGCATGACTCCTTTTCTTACCATAGGTAAAAACATTGAAAATTATGGTTAATACTATTTCATATAGTGAACAAGCCTGATTAGGAAAGAAGGAAAACAGTAATAAATTTGTGCTTATTTTTTTCAGTAATGTTTAGATGTAATGTAACTCAAAACCAGAAAATTCTGAGTATAGGTAAATACAGACAAGTAGAACCAGTCAAAAAATCAAGTAAAGAATTACAATTCAAAACCAAACACATAGAATATTCAAGAGCAGAATAAATACAATGCTTTTGGCTGTTTTCTATGAGTGGCACTGCTGTTATGTTCCAGTCAGGAAAACTTCAAAAATGGAAACTTTTTCCTCCACAAGACAATAATTAGATGTATTTATTTCTTGAATGAGCAAGGACCTGGTGACTTAGTAAAACTAGCAAAGAAGTAAATGAGACTCATAAGGAGTACAACCTAATGTGCTTAATATTGCAGATATTTTAAATTTCAGTCCATCATGTTTGCATTTTAGGAATTTTCTCTATGCAAGCAACCCACTCCAGCTTGCAGTTCTGTCACAATTCAGACAGAGTTCTACCTGATAGGAAAAAAGGTGCTATAGGAAATGGTTGTGATGATTTAGTAAGCCATTGACTTCCCCTGAAGCCAACATGAAAGTAAGGCCCCAAGTAAGGGGAAAGTTACACTGAGCCCCTCTATTTTTTCACAGTATAAAGCAAGAAAGCAGCACAGAGATTTCTGAGGCAACAGCCTAGCTTAACACAGGGTCATATTCCTTGCTGTCTTTCTTGTAAGTGGTAAGAGCCTAATTGTTCTTCTTGATGCAATTATATCTTTAAGCTCAAATGCATGGAAAGTGATTTTTTCACTTTAGTGGACTTTACTCATGCTCATTTTGATTAACCACATTCAGTACCACCTTACGAGCATGTGTCTGCATTGTGAATCTGTCTCTCTGGAGATTTTGGGTTTGGTCCTTCTCCAGGTATAAAAATTCAAAATCTCAGTTTATCTGTAAATGGCACCATATTGTGCTGTAAACAGTGTGTAAACATATATCACTCTGTGAGTGCATTTACAATGCAACTAGTTAGGAAATAAAGGAAACCAGGGATTTCAAAGGCTGAATAGATTTCAACTATGCAAAGCCTTGCAAACAACAGCTGAAGGCAGTGTTTTGATCTATGGAGCATTAATTTGGAGGGAGCCACTTGATTTCAAGTCAGCTGAAATGTTTAAGTACCCTGAAAGATCAGATGCATTGCCCTAAAATTAGCTAAAGAAAATTAAAGAAACTTGGAAGGGAAAGGGAAAGGGAAAGGGAAAAGGAAAGGGAAAGGGAAAGGGAAGGGGAAGGGAAGAAAAGGAAAAGGAAAAGGGAAAGGAAGAAAGGAAAGGAAAGGAAAGGAAAGG
>NDXB01009844.1:443926-463926 GCA_002631895.1 Agapornis roseicollis
AGGGGAAGGGAAGAAAAGGAAAAGGAAAAGGGAAAGGAAGAAAGGAAAGGAAAGGAAAGGAAAGGAAAGGGGAAAGAAAAGGAAAAGGAAAGGAGGAAAGGAAAGGAAAAGGAAAGGAGGAAAGGAAAGGAAAGGGGAAAGAAAAGGAAAAGGAAAGGAAGAAAGGAGAGGAGAAAGAAAAGGAAAAGGAAAGGAAGAAAGGAAAGGGGAAAGGGGAAAGGAAAGGGGAAAGGAGAGGAAAGAGGAAAGGGAAAGGAAAAAGGAGGAAAAAGAATATACCAGTCAATGTTTTTTTGCACTAAGAGGGGAGAGATGTTCTCACTCAATCTCAGTGGGCCAGTGTCATGGCAGGCTACCTATTAAAATATTTATTTTTCAGAATCTATAAATGCTTATAATGTGAAAGTGTGTAAATAAAACCTGCACATGTTTGGGGTTTTTTTTTCAGTTGGAATAAAATAAACATTTGGAGTGAAATTTCAGTTGTTTCTAGGTCTTCTTTGCTTTCCTAACATGTTAGTAAAACACCTGCATGACTGCTGTGGTCAAATACAAGCCTCAGTGCTCTAGTCTTATTGAAAGTCCTAAGTGACTGAGGCACCTATGGTCAAACAATCAGTCTTTCTGTATTATTGATACCGTCACCATAGAGCTTCTGCCCAGGAGAAAAAGGAGAGAAAAAGGAAAAAAAGAAAGCACCAAACCAAAAAACCCCACAACTATTCTGTAGTAGTGTAGGAAATTAGTTTCTGGCAGATGAAAGAGCTGTACAGGCATAAAGCATCTTCTAAGGTCCTGCAGATACAGATCTAAATTAAATGCAAATCTCTAGGTGTATCTATTTTTAAATACTAAAAATTGACCAATGATCTGTATCCATCTCTCAAAGCTTAGGCCCACTTTCATTTCAGGAGTGCTATGAAAGCTAACAGTGGAACTCAGCATCCTAATTTGGCTACATCAGGAGGTGTTAGGGAGCTACGCCTAATCCTCACTTGCTTCCATATATCCATCTCTCCTTGCAGGCCTCCCCATCTATCTTACCCCAGCAGCCATGTAGATGAGAGAGGAAAATGTCCCTTGACAGCTAAGTTGTCCCTCTTGCACATGCACAGGATTAGCCTCTCTCCCAATTTAACTATTATGTGTCTAATCCTCCTTTTTTGGATAAGCTTCTTCATGCCATGTATCTAAGCCCTATCTCAGCCCCCTAATAAGGCTAAGGCCATAACTATTTCACTCAGAAGATTCAGCTGAAAGCTTGGGAATAAGGAATGAATATTGGACTAAAAGATACCAAACTTCTGAGTTAGCAGATGGTATGAGTGGAGACAAGGGAGTGAGGTGGTCCATTATAAAGGCTGGTGTTAGGTTTGAATGTTGTGCCAGGGCTTAGGGGGGGATGTGATGTGATGTGATGTGATGTGATGTGATGTGATGTGATGTGATGTGATGTGATGTGATGTGATGTGATGTGATGTGATGTGATAGCCAAGGCTTAGGGAGAGTTGTGACAGGTAAAAATGGAACAGGCAGGAATCAAAAAAATCTATGGGAAGACCAGAAAAGCAAAAGAAAGGTGAGAGATGGGACAATTAACATTCACATTTGTGTTGAGTTGTGATATTAAATCCACACTGATATTAGTGACTAGACATAAAATCTGCCTTTTACCTATGTTTTGTGTCCCTTAGCCTCACAGCTTTAAAGTATTAAGAGTGCAATCAGTGCTGAAAGCAGACGGGGTTTATGGGTGGTCACATCCCTTAAAGTCCTGATGAGTGCTGCTCTTGTCATTTTTGATCAAAACACATATACTGAAATGTATGTTGAGGCCTTTCACTGAGCCTTTATAGAAAAATATGAAACCATAGGATTTACTTCAGTTCAAACTGCTGAAAAAGTCCAATGAATTTGTAAGGCATCTCTGTTCCAGCACACCTGCCTCCTTGTGAGAAATCAGAAGTACAATAGTTTGCCCCCTTCCCAATCAAGATAGTTTTATCATTAGAATTTCCTTGTATCATGGAACATCTGGGACTTCTTACACTTCCAAGCACAGAAGTTATTTCTGGGAACAGAGCATAGCCCTTTGCACTCCTTCGGCCAAATACTGACAGCTAAAGTCCAGAAGTGTACATGAACAAGCTGGATTTTTGTTACATAAAATAAAGGCACCATACTTTTTTATTGGAATAGGATATCAGTTAGATTTCTGAGAGCAGTTGTAATAGAATCAAGTTACAATGTCAGTGTGATAAAAGGTATCACATCGTTACTCTGTCCTTTTTACCTTATTCATTCACAGATTGAAGTTTCCTGGATTTCTGTCAAAAGAATTAGTCTTTTAAGAATAGAAAAGACCAATGTCATCTTTATACAGTTTGGGAATTCATCTAGAGTAGCCCAGAGATTAACAATATCAGCGATAATTGAGTCAAAGGCGTCTATAGAGTACACTAACAACAAAACAGACCATGGAACAAAAGACGGGTAATTCAACAGCGCGCAACTGCTGAATAATCATTTTAACCTTAGCAAGGGTCAGGACAGCAAATAAAATAAATAAGAAATGAATGGGTTTAAAGAAAAGAGGAGGGAAAGAACAACAAGGTACTTGGAGGGAACTAGGTAATTTTGAAGAAAAATGTGTGCAGAACAGAAATTGTACAGCTGTTGACAGGAAAGAAAAATCAATTTTACACCTTATAAAGGGATACATTTACATCATTATGATTATGTTGGGAAAGGATTAGGATTTCACTTTCTTCAAAGCATTTGTGCAATGTGTCATATGATTCTTCCTTATCTGATGATCATGATGATGCATAAAGAATAGCACCTCTCAAGCATCACTTTATTCAGTAATAGACCACCTTGTCTCCCTGAGCTCCCTGACTGCCAGATCTCATGTCTTTGTTTTCCATAGGCAAATTTAATTAAAGTAGCAAAAGTGGAGCTATAATGGTTTAAAAACAGTGGTGGTAACTAGAGGTGGAAAAAAAAGAGTGGGGAAGAAAGTAGAAAATGTGCCTGTATTCAGGAGCTCAACAGTATTAGGTAGACACATCAGCCCTAAAACTGGCATAAGCAGGTGATACAGAAGAAATCAAAATCCAGACATCTGAATTCAGATGTTGACATAGGAAAACAGAGTTATTATTGTAGAAAATAAAGGTGTTTCAGAAATAGGGTAGTTAAGTTATTATTTGCTCTTTTTTAAATACATTTTTAAAATGCATCATTCTGATTTGAGTACAGGTATGAGATATGCTTGCATATGCGCAGGAACAGACTTGGCCAATGCCCATAAGTAAATCCATTCTATCTTCAGGGACTGCAACACCAATTTCAACATTTTTAATTTCCCAGCTACTCCATCCATGCTTCCCCAGAAGGGAACAGCAACAACATGAATCATTTCTCCAAAGCAAACTAATTCAGATGAAGGGAGACACAGAGGTGGTGAGAGCAAGCTTCTCCCCAGATATTGCTCCCCCTTTCTCCCACCCAAATATTGGCAATGTCAACTAATGGGGAATTATATTCCTTATCATTTCCACCTCTTTGATCCCTCAGATCTCCACTTTTTCTCTAGGAGAGATGTTAGTCTTCCTCTCACTCTACCTGATGCAGACACTGGGAGTCTGCAGAAGCATCCTTACATTCTGGCTGGATTTGTGTCCTGACTGAATGGATTAAGAGAGAGAGCATCTGCTAGAGCTGGTGGTAGCCTGGGAAAGCTGCAGTGTTGTGTGCAATGTTTCACCTACAGCTTTGTGGCAGACCTGCCTCCTTACCACCCTCTTCCCCACCTCAGATTTTAACCTTATGAAAACTAAGTTTTAGTTGAACAAAAGCTCACAATAAGCTTTTAAATAGAAAAATATCCTTAAAAGAGCTAGAGAAAACAAAAAAACCTTGTGTTTCATTCAATTCGCTCTGCCTACAGCAGCATTGTAGGTTATTATAGCCGGTTCCCTAAGAAGCAGAAAGCTCTGCTGAGTTTCCTTACATCCCTATGACATTTTGTTCATTGCCTCTGAGGCATGGCTGTCTGCTTTCCAGTCCTCCTTTCAGCTTTTCAGTCTCTCAAAGACACAAGCTGAGCAGATCTGCAATGACCCTGTTGGATTCCACTGGTTTACCCATCCTCAGTTTCTCCTTTAATCTGTCCAGTAGTGTTTCAAGAATTACCCCTGTCAATTCCACCCATCTTCTTCAAAGAAAACAAAGCCAAGTTACAACAAATTCATAACATACACAGTTTGCCATGGTTACAGCAACAGATGAGCCCTGTGGTAGGGCTGAAAGGCCAAAATTGTGATACCAGATTACAGGCAATGGGTCTTGAAATGCTGCTGATAGTCCTGGGTAAGCACTTTCTTTAGCTGAGATACACTGTGTATGTTCAGAATAAGCCCATGTAATTTGTTATTGTATGACAAACTTGCAATAGGCTGATGTTTATAGCAGTCAGTGGAGCAATTATAGCTTTAAAGTTTGACACTGAGGCAAAACCAGGGCTGATAATTACAAATGAGTGATTTTCAGAGAGTGAAATGCTGAAGAAAAATAATAAATTGTAAGCCAGGTTTGTCTTAAAACATAAAAGCAAAATCAAGCAGTTAAACACAATGAAAAAAACATGCAGTCTGCACACATGTATGTACTATGTATTACTTCTGCTGTCTTGTATTCTTTGTAGGCATTGTATAAAAAGATGCCTTTTTTTCCAAAATGTGCAACAACCCAGATAGCTCCACTTCACTTACTTCCTTCCTCCTTTCCTCCCTCCCGCTCTTCCTCCTTTCCTTCCTCCCTTTCTTCCCTCTTTCTCTCTTCCTCCCTCCTTTTCTTCCTCCTTCCTTCCCTCCGTCCTTCCTTCCTTCCCTTTTCCTCCCTCCTTCCTTCCTTTCTTTTTTCCTCCCTCCTTCCTTCCTTCCCTTTTCCTCCCTCCTTCCTTCCTTCCCTTTTCCTCCCTTCCTCCCTCCCTCCCTCCCTTCCTTCCCTCTTCCTCCCTCCCTTCCTTCCCTTCTTCCTTCCTTCCCTCTTCCTCCCTCCCTTCCTTCCCTCCTTCCTTCCTTCCCTCTTCATCCCTCCCTTCCTTCCTTCCCTCTTCCTCCCTCCCTTCCTTCCCTCCTTCCTTCCTTCCCTCTTCCTCCCTCCCTTCCTTCCCTCCTTCCCTCTTTCTCCCTCCCTTCCTTCCCTTCTTCCCTCTTCCTCCCTCCCTTCCCTCCTTCCTTCCTTCCCTCTTCCTCCCTCCTTCTGTCTCTCCCTTCCTTCTTTCCTCCCTCCTTCCCTTCCTCCCTTCCTCCCCATATATATCTCACCTTCTGGTTACCTAAGGCTACCTAAATCACTTTATTGCCTCCAGCTTTTGCTGTAACTTTAAACAACCTTTTCTATTCATTTTGATAGCAAGGTTTTAGTGAGTAAAGTCTCAAGATCATTCTGAGAGAGAATACTCTACCAGTTCCTACACATTAACCACAAAATAGTTCCTGGAGGAATATATAATGTGGACACATCAGGTGAAACAGGAACATCAGACTAGGGCACATGCTAGAGGAAGTTTGTTTGGTTTCAGAACAGACGATCAGCTATCAAATATGAGGTCATTTTAGTGGCTGTGCCCTACCTAAAGCTGTAAACTGAAACAAAAAATGGAGAAAAACCTACCCTGTTCAGCCAAAGGTAAGAATATAAAGAGTGCAGTATCTGTTGTCAAAACAAATAAAACCAGCAATGTGATGGGTGCTTGTTATTTCCCTGAATGCTTACACTTATGCTACAGCTAGTTCTTCAGTAATACATACTGTCAACAGGAAAGTACAACTTTCCAGGGCACAAAGTAACATGGAAAGAAGCCAGTTATTAGAACAATAGCAAAAGTCAAATATAAATTGAGAAAATCTTACCTCAACTTAATGAACTGGCATATAGATGAGCTATAAAAAACAAAACACGAAAAATCCATACTGAAATCACTGGCAGAGCTTTAGCTCTATTGTAATGCACTAACCATGAAAACAATAGTACATCGATTTGAAGTGCTCAGGAGTACAGACATATTTCTGTCTTGCAGTGAAGCAACAGGGGTTTTTTTCTGTTTTCCGACACCCTGTTAAGATCTTGCTGCTTTACTGTGTGCTTTGCTTGGCAATCAGGTATGGTATTGGCTCAAGGATTCCAATCCAGTGGGCAAGTTCTAACCTTTGTAGACCATGAATGGCATCTCAGCAAAGATTCCCCAGCTGTGGCATGATTTCAGCAGCTAAAATCTGCTTCTGGTTCTTAATTAGCCAAAGTTTTCCTTTGCTCCATGACTAAAGACAACTAAAACAAGGTAATTCATTTGATGCATTTGAGTGAAACTTCACATTTTTAACAGTCTCCATAAAATCGGTGCTAAGAAATCTGTACCACTACCTCAAGCCTCCAAAGACTTACCCCCAGCAGCAGTAAGGAGGTTTGACTGGCAGCCACCTCTTCAGAAACTGCAGAAGAATGCTTAATGCTCTAGCAGGCAGAATCCCATTGCTATCACAAAAACAGAAGCTTGAAGAGCAGATGACTCTGAAGTATTGGCATAACAGTCTTTCAATTCCATATTATTTTAGTGTAGTGTTGCTAGGCTCTGGGTTTTGTTTTCATTTGAATAGTCATTATAATGATTTGAAGTTGGCTTTTAATCTTGATGGGTTTTTCTCTAAAAAATTATCGATGTCTCTACATTTGACAAGACAGCTTCCTCAAAAGGAGATTGCACTTGAGATGGAAGCTGAGAAGAGTAAGTCTCACTGGGCCTCAGGCAGAGCCAAAGGTTTCTAGGCATTTTTGCAACGGATTATCCTCAAAAGAATATATAGAGGAGGTATATAATTTTAAAAACATGGCAGAATGTTAGGCCACTAAAAATGCAGCTAACTGACCTTTTTAGAAGAAATATTTACATAGTTTAACAACAGGAAAGAGAGAAGCTGACTAAATGCTGAATCTACTGGAATTCCCAAGTCAAATCTGCAAAACTGTGTGCATTTCAGGTTTTGAGAGTATTTTTTTTTTTGTTATAGTTCTGAATCCAACAGCCTGTGTTGAGGATAGTGAATTGCCAAATTAAATTGTCTATTGACATTCTTTAGGCAAAAATGGAAGATAAATTGATTTCCTTCGATGCTGGTATTCTGTAAGATTGAACATCCCCAAAGAGATTTCAAATGGAGCCTGTTGTCTTCCTAATTTGCACACTATGCTTTTTTTCCTTCTCTTTTTTTTCTTCTTGATTAAAACCTTAGTAAGAAGCTGCTCAAACCTTGGGAGTTGCTAGGCATAACTGTAGGCCAGCATGTGCCAAATATGCCACAGCACGAAATCTTTAGTTGTCAACCAGCATACTGTGTGTAAGCAATTGCCAAGCCTCTTCTCCCCCTACCTCCCAGGACTTTTGTTATTGAATTGCTACATAGTGTATCCTAGCCTAATTGAACTCATTACTTAAGGGACTACTCTGTCTACACAACAATTCAGGAAATATTATTCCTGAATAAACGTGTATATTCTTATGCTGGAACAAGAATGGGCAAGATAACATACCTAGATGAAATAATGAATAAATAGATCCTAAAAATGTTCTGCCAGCTTCACTGAATCTAGAGAAGCCATTCAGAAAACCTACAAGGAGCAATTCTCTTTCCACACATAAGTATTTGTGGAAGAAGCCCAGCTTCTCAGGAGAACGAGACATGAATTGTGAAACCACAAAATAGGAGTCAAACTCTTAATGACAAGAGAGACACATGCTGAAAGGAACGGTCCGATAAAGAGTTAATTCCGATTACTTTAAAAATAAAGCTACACAAAAGCATGGTGGAAAATTACTCCAACATTTCAGGATAGAAATATTTGCCCTCTCAGGTTTTGCTGGTCATGATAGGCTCACCACGTCTGGGGCAGGAGTCTAGGGATTGCTCCATCAGTCAGCAACACCTTACCAGGCAGTTTTGGCATGGGCTGAGGGACACGCTCCCAGAAAGGGCTTGAAATAGTATAGAAGAACTTCTGCTGGGCTGGGTGGCCTCCAAAATGTTCAAAGGTCTGTTGCATACAGTTATATAGATACACCTTGATAAGAGTATGCTTTTTCCAGTACGTACAGTGACTTGTACTGTGACTGTAACAGAGAAAATGCACTGAAAAATTTACAGTTTAAGAAAAAAGTGCCTTGCTCTGATGAAAAGGGAATGTTATAATCTCCACGGCCATTTGATTTTGCTCATACCAGTGTATATCTGGAATGATTCTGTAGAAATTAAGAGTATCTGTGCTGGGTAAAAGAGATTAGAATGAGGCCTTTGATAGCTGCAAATATTGGTATGTGCTAAGTGTCATTTTCATTCCTGTTTCAGAGCCCTATGATAAGCTTTAGTAACACTAAAATATTCTATTTTTATTAAGACCATGGCATGCAGTTAAGCTGGAAATGCACTTAGGATATTCACACACACTAACTAGACAATCCTGGTTTCAAGAGTTGGCCCACCTTGGGAACTGAACTTGTGAAATCAGAGTAAGCATTTCCTGAGCTGATGAGAAAGTCTAAGAAGCTGCACTCAGAAGCACACTGGTAGGCTTCCCCCAAATGTTCTTGTTGACTTCAGGGAAGTGAATCCTTGTGGAGAAAACAAAGTCTGTGACTATTAGGGTTATCTGTTGTGTTGGTTGTGTAGGAGTACGGTTATGTTACTTTATCACCTGTATTTCTAAGCTCTGGTGCTACCATCTCAAATTCTCATCTTTCCTGTTGACTTTTATTCTGGTACTATGCCCATGTTTGTGCTTGGCTGCTATCTATATTGGTTGTTCTTCCTGTGGTATATAATCCTTTTTTTTTTTCTCCCATTTAGCACTGGAGATATGAAGGGAGAAAGAAAAAGTTTCAGGGTGACAGATTTTGCTGTATTTGTCATATATAGTTGTCTTCTACTCATAGTCTCAACATGAGAAATGAATTAGAATTAAGTGGAGATGTGAGTAGGGACAAAATGGCATGGCCCCAAATGTAAAAACAAAAAAATTAATCTCAACATAATACAAGGATAGACAAATGCATTGGGCAAACCTAACACTACCTTGAAAGAAGTAACATGGCCATGTACAGGAAGACAATGAAATCAAAGGAATTGTCAGAGCAGCACTACTTTGCATAAGAGAAACAGGAGATACATACATCACAGAAGAAACACTGGCAAACTGCTTCATGCACATAGTAGGGGTTGGGGATGAGGAAAGATGCAGGCTGCAGAGACTACTAGCCTCACCTAACCTACCTTCTGTGAAGCTGAAATTGCAGCTATTGTAATAGGATGGTTAAGAACATGTTTTTAAAAATTCCTTTCAATGAGTAATACTGGTTGGCATGTGTCATTAGTTTACGCAGGGTGAACTGTGGGGTACTGGGCTAGCCAGTGTAAAGGAAAGTACCACAGTCTGACCTGACCGTTGCCCAATATTGAAACAGATGTCACATCCAATGGCACAAGATATACAGACAACTGTCTGAAGACTAAACTGAATTTTCTTTTAACCAAATGTAAGACATGCACAGGGAACTTGATTATGCTATCCATTAGGTGAATTGGCTAATGTCTTATTATAAATCCTGTTGGTTTCAGCAAACCTGTTTGGAATGGGATGATGGCAGGCTAGAACCTAGGTAAAGGACTAAATTCTAGCTGTAAAGTGATCTAGAAAGCTATGTTGGAAAGAGTAATTTAATAGAAAATGAGCAAAAGATACGTCAAGTCCCAAGCCAGTTTTACCTACAAAACTCTACCAGGAAAGTTGTGTTCCCTTGTTTGAGGTACGTATCTGTTCTCACTAGGAATGCTTAAAAAAGCAAAAATCCAAACCAAACCACCTATATCAGCACATTATTCAAAGCATAAAGGGATATGAACCAAGAAGAAATGTGCCAGCCAACATCTCCCGATGACCACATCTTTTTATGTGCACATTTTATTTGCTGCACACAACAGGCAGCAGCATTGGAATTCCAGCATAGGTGTTCACTTGCATCCTCCACCACCAGCCTATCTTGAATACATTACTAATGTTAGTGTATCTATAGGTCCCATATGAAGTGTGCATTGTAGTAGAACAAGTGCCAAGTGTTTGATGAAACTGGCTGAACCACAAGTGCTAATCAACACACAAGTCAACACCCTACAGACGTGTTGGCTGGTAACCAGAATGGGGCAGTGGAAGAGATGTCACTAAGCCCCAGAGGGGAAATAGAGAGAGATTCTCTAGACTACTGTTCCTCATGCCTTTACTCCGTGATGAGAATCAGCGATACTAACATCACTGAGGCCAGCTTAAACAAAACTAAACCAAAACATTTCCTTATATTCAAATAAAAAAGACAAAGGTTATCAACAGAATTAATTGAGTTAATATATTTAGTGCATGAATATTTGCTGCAGAAATTGCTTAACATAGTTTTGTAAATCAGATAATTCTTACCTGTAAAAAAATATTAAATATAGTTTGCCACTCTAGGAAACATACTACTTTCTGTTCAATATCCAAATGATAGCAAGCATTATCTTTAGAATTATTTAATTATTTATTTTAACACACTTATACACAGTGAGTGACTCATTGTGGTATAATTTGAACATAATCTATAGATTTCTATAATTTAGTGTTAACAGATTTGAAACTTAGAAAATTTCCTCACAAGCCTTCATAAATATAATTGTAGTGACAACATGACTTGTCACGATTTTCAGTTTTTGTTTCTTTAAGAGGGCCAACACCATTTAATACTGTTTTAATTGCATCTAAAATGGGTAACGCTTGAGCAAAATATGCAACAAAGTTTGAAATTAAATTTAAGCAGCTAAAGAAATTTAAAACATACATGTTCATAGATACATGTATATTATATATTGGTGTATAATAATGTATACACATGTATTTATTTTAATGTTTAGCTTTAATAGCAAAAGTACAGTAGAATTCCAGTGATAGCAAGATTTGATTCTAGATTATCCATAGAAAATTGGTGCACTTTTTCTGAAAATCAGTACAAGCTCAAAACAAAATGTAGTACCAAATAATCTCTGCTGTGGTCTAAAACCAGTAATAAATTTGAACACCTAAAAATAATTGAATTAAACCTTATAGTAATCAAATGGATTCTTGATAATGAAATACCTTCACTGAAAACATGTTACTGAGTAAAATTTTGTTATCAGTTCCAAGTAAGTGAGCATACAACATTTAGGATAAGGCCTCTCAGTCCTGACTGGAGCCTGTAGGTTCTACTGGAGTACAAATAATAAATAACAGTACACGTACTGTAAACTCTCTAAAATCAGCGATAATACCAAGCATTTTCCATCTTTGAAACACTGTACAAGCATAAAACTATTCCTCACAACATCCCTGTGAGGTAGGTACAAAAGTACTACCCCATCTTTACTGATGGGGCAACTCATTCCAATACTACAAGGTGCTAGCTGACTCTGTGAAGGGGAGTTCAATCCCTGATTCCCAGAGGCCCCAGAAGTATGTAATTCTCAAGCAGAATCAGAGTCTAATTAGTGACTTGCCCACATCCCTAAAATACATCAGTGGCACTGCCCAAAACTGTTGGCTTTCACATTTGTCATTCTGTCACCTGATTGAAACATTCTCCCTTCTGAAAAAATAAAATACTATGCATTGGTGATGTAACACACACAAACACATATTTTTCTTTTCATAAATCTGCTGATATGTTTAGTATCTACAAAAGTAGATTCCCTGTGAGTGCCTATCTTGTGTAGGACCGCCATAGCAAGATTCTCACACTTTTCTACTTTCATGCATAAAAGTTACAAGTTTTTACTCATTTATGTGAAAAAGTATGGATTATTCATATGATGACATCAAATTCTGTATTAAGGGGCAGAGTAATCTATTATTTTAGATTCAACTTTCAGGACCTCCTTTAAAACTAGGGTAATCCTGTGGCATGTACTAAAATATATGTATTCTCATTTCCCTCTTTTTAAAAATAAAAGTCCAGAATGGTTTTGCCTAGACATACCTTTGATATACTATATAGCTAGTAATTGTTTTGATGACATGTAAAGCAAGACATCTGAATGTGAAAGCAGCCCCTCTTGCACCAGTAGAAACCTGGAGTATCTCCACAGAAGCCCATGGAGTTTCAGTGGTATAAAAGCAGGCAAATGAAGTTAGCATAAGGACCTCCATCCTCATGACCGTCTGTAGCTGCCCCTATACCAGCAACACTAACAAACGTCATGCCTTCATCTGGAGGAAAGAGTGCAAATGGCATGTTTGTTAGCAAATCCTGTGAGCTATACACATACCTGACATCACTGAAGACTTCATCAATCATTATGCTAGTATTACACAGAGATGTAAAATACAGGTAGCTCTTTTGACTTCTGCAGAATTAGAGAAAAAGGAAAAAGATAAAACACAGTATCTTTCCAAATGACAGAGTACATGCAGAGAAGTAAATTAAAGGCAACACAGACACAGCACAAATGCAGCTTTAGAAAAACAAAATATTGGCCAAGATAGAAAGGACAAAATAGATAGAGGAACAAATACTAAATTGAGGGCTAATATATATAAAAAGAAAACAAAACCAAAACCAAACAGCAAAAAAGCAGGTTATGTCAATCCTTTGACATAAATGCTTTCTAGTAATTCATGGGAAAAAAAATGTAAGTAAAGAGTTTGAAAGCCTTGCTGGAATTCTCATATCATAAAATAATCCTCCCCTCAAAAAACTGTAACCAGCAATTTTTCTGATTATATAGAATTCCTACACGGCTCTGTAATTCAGCAGACTTTGACCATTTTTACCTGTGTAGCACATTTTATTTTTCAATGTCTCCCTATAATAAAAAAAAATAACCCATACATATTTAAAAATAGATACTATTCTACTTCAGTATTTTTTTTCTTTTTGCAAGGAGGGGAGGGCAGGTAATTTTCCTCTTGCGTTTTGAACAGAACCATAACTATCAGTATTCCTTTGCTTTCCTCCTCTTTTCCATATCTTGTTTTCTCTCAGCAAGGTTCAGGTATGACGTGCGTGCAGGAACGCAAGCTCAAACCTATTGTTGAAGCACTGGAGGAAACTCGTACCTTCTTTGGATAGGTCTTATAAAACAGAATATCTTCATAACAAGGCCACTGAAAGATAAGTAATACAGATTTTTCTCTTTTATTTATCTTTTGTCCGTTTTAAATGCAGCAGGCATTCATCACCGGATTATAATAACTTGAAGGTTACTCAACATACAGCTTTTTTGCAGGAGATACTTCATCACATGCCTAACCTTATATGAAATACTTTCATTTAAATCAATGTGAAAAAATAATTTGGTTAAAGTTAGACATTCTTTGATAAATCAGAATCTTGGAAAAAAAGAAGAAACAAAGCCATGGGTTTAAACATACAGGATATGTCATTTGGAATGAATGGATGCGAGTTGTCAATTTTTTACTTTTTCAAAAATTTTAGAATTTGAACTGCTCCTGATAAATTTGTTGCCAAATTTTATCATGTGGTATACCAGTGTTCAGAAAGCAGTCAATTTGAAACAGTAGTCCCTCCAAAGGCTGTTCCCCCCCTTCCAAAATATGGTGGATTTTTGTTCTACTGTCTTGTGAGAAATGCTTTTAGCTTTTATTTTCACTGGAAAAGAAACTTCAGTAATTCAACCCCTTTGCATTGTTAATATATTAGAATAGCATTTGAATATAAGGTGTCGACCTTATTCTGATTTTCAGATGCGACCATTAGAAGTCATTGACACCAATCTACCACAAGTGACCTTAGTCGTGTATCTTGCCCTCTTATTAGAATAATCAAGGAACGCAATTCAGAAATTATATTACATCCTGCATTTTATTCAATTCCATATGACAAAAATAGTAACCTAGACTAAGACATCCATTTCAATCAGCAGATGTGTCAAGCCAACAAGATTTAATAATAAAAAATATTGGATCTAGGTAACAATTCCCAGCTGCTTCAGGGAGGCTCCTAGCCCTACATGGTATCACAGTATAAAAATAGTGTCTCTCTTCACCATGCAGAGAGGAATGACCTAACCCTGAATACAAAATGGGGTCAGTCTTACTGTACCATCATCAACCATCTTATTTACAACACTTTACATATTTTTCTTTTTTTCCTTTTTCATTTTTTTCTTCTCTTTTTTTTTTGTTTTTGAAGTTATACACATCTTTTAGGGAATAGAGATAACACTACATGGTACCAAATACTAACAAAAAAAAAGTCACACCAAAAATGACACAGATAAATAAAAACATTCAATTGCTGAAATACAGCAACATTAAGCCACCTCAGTTTTCTTTTTTTTCCAATGCTTGTAAACACCCCTAACCACTCACACACCGTGGCAAAAAAAAAGATGTTACACTATAGAGGTGTTACAGATACATAATTTTGCTTATATATAGATAGAGGTATCTATATATCCCTATCTCATGACTGTAGAAAATGGAGCTGCTCATTGTTCATTTCCAATAGAAACAAACAGCTAATAAATCTTCAAACCTCTTTTCACTCCAATACATGATGGCAGAAATAGTCCATCCTCTTACAGTAATGGTTTTTGTTGTATAAGATTGTCCTATTTTTCAGTCTCAACTGAGAAGACCTCACTGTCTGATTCGTTCTTCAGGGGCATAAAACTCCTTGTGCTGTTACCCAGCTACCCATAACGTCCCTCAAGCAGTTCTGCTGGACGGAAGTTCATAGTGTCAACTCCACCATGCTTGTAATGCACAAAAATGAGGTAGTACACAAAACATTTACTGTTCAAGTTTTGATTTAAGCCCCAGTCTCCTCAGCATCCCCAGCCTAGGTTATGAGTGGAACCTTTCCCTTTCTTTACTTGGTGTAATTTAAACAATGCAATTAAAATAAAATTATATTCAATTAATCAGAGTACATTGTGCTTTGGAGCAATCTGAGAAGATAATCAGCAAGAGTTGGAAATAAATACAGAGTATTTGTATGTTACTACTGCTCATGCTGCCCAAAAGTTATTATTTTGTTCCCATGTTATTAGGCAGTCAACATCTTTTTTGTGGGTATGTGTGAAAGAGACAGAACAGATTACAGTAAAATTAAACCTACACAATGTTCTCCTTCCTCTATCCTAGACTTGTATTAATATCACACTCCTAAGATAAATGTATCAGAATTCTGTTGGGGGTGGTCACGCTTTTAAGTGGGCTTTGTAGGAAAGTTAAATGAATAATTTCTATTTAAGAAATGGCAGGCCCCATATTTCCTAAGGAACTGACAGTTCTCTGCAGCTCTTCTGCTTAGTTAATAGAGATCTCTCATTGTTCAACCTTAAAACAAAACAAGAAACTGCAATAGGGTTCTCCTTCTTATTCCTTAAGTCAAAGTACTATTTATAAAATAGTTTACATCTTTGTTCAGTTTCAAATTATAGACAAACCTCCCTAATACAAAATACTAAAAGTGCAATAGTATAAATTAAGAGTTTGCAACCACATTATACAAACATTACCTTTTTTATTGTACAGCTTTGATAACATGGAGTATTTACTCACAACTGTTTATAATGTTGTGAATAATTTACGGTGCTCAGGTTTGTCTGTAACTTGTTTTCCAATCATTGAGCTAAAGTCCACACTACATTTTTTTTTCATTTAATAGAACAACTGTCCACATAGCAGCTACAAATATTTAAATAAAAAAAGGTTTGTTACTGACAGGTACTTGCACATGAAAAGCATGCTATCTTTCCCAATAAAACTTCACAATTTTGCCTGCATTAAAATAAACCACTTATTTATAGTAAAACAAAAAAAAAAATAAAACAAATAAAAAAAAGAAAAGAAAAAAAGGAAAAATCACATAGCCAGATGTATTTTGCAGTACAAAAGCTTCATTTAAGTTTGGGGCTAGTATATTGTCTGTTACCCGCATANTTATTTATAGTAAAACAAAAAAAAAATAAAACAAATAAAAAAAAGAAAAGAAAAAAAGGAAAAATCACATAGCCAGATGTATTTTGCAGTACAAAAGCTTCATTTAAGTTTGGGGCTAGTATATTGTCTGTTACCCGCATAATCTTAACATTATAAATACTACAGACAAGGATACTGTAATAATACACAGCATTGGGGTACTAAATCACTTATTTAAGATTAAGATTCCTAAAACCATAGTCCAAGTTGCTAACTAATTTGAACAAAACCAGCAAATAAGTGTGACAGAATGCTGTAATGAAGCCCCCCTTTCTCAGGTGATAGTAAGTTTTGTAAGAAGCAAAGTAGACACAGACTAGCCTCTTTCTGTTTCTAATGAAGTTATCCCATGATTTGTTTGTTTGTTTGTTTTTTTGTGTTCTGTTAAATTAAAAGATTTCAAAGTTCTCTGTAACAGTCAAACTCACTGTTGAAAGAAGTACCATGCAAATCTTGCAAGACAACTTTTCAGCAGCCACAAAGTTATGTATTTCTGCTATGGGAAAACTTTAAAGGGAACCTATGCATTTAGGTCAGGAAACTAATGCTTAGCTTCAAAAGCTGTACATGGAACAGGACAAGTGTTGTGTCGAGTAGCAGTCCAACAGTTATTCGGAATGAATGCTTTTAATTTATGCCAATCTCTTTATTATCCTCAATAAATCTGGTGAATGGACGACTCGCTCCTGTTTCAGAACTTGCTTTGTCCAGACTGACAATGGGAGGGCTGCTGCCTGTGCGAGCTTTGTCCATGCCACCGGTAAGGTTACTTAGAGGCGGGATGGCGCCTCCGCCTAGACTTACTGGGAGCTGAGGAATGCCTCCGTTCTGTATGACAGAAATCTCATTGTTCTTCATAGCAAGTCCGTTAGTGATAGCTGCAGCGTACTGGTTCCAAAAACTAGGGTCAACATTCATGGCCCGAGCTGCCAAATCCTTCTGAAACATCTCAGAGAACTTGAGCGCGTCGCCACCGAGCAGAGCCATGGGATTTTCCACAGAGAGGCGGCGGCCACGACGTGCAGGTGCGTTATTCCACATGTGAGTTCCCATGTGAACCTGCAGAGCAAAAGGGGACAAGAAGCACCCCCAAGATAGCACATTCTGGTGAGGTGGCTGGCCTGAAATGCTGTTAATTACAGTACCACTTGCTTTAAAAAAAAAGTCTTTTAATTTGCACTGAAAACAAGTCAATTCTAGTTAAGACACAGTTCTAAGGCCCAGTCAACCTACACAAAGAAAACCCAGCTCTGAAGTAATTTTCCAATGTGCATTTTGTTTCTCCTCAGTGAAAATAAACACAGCACTGCAAGAGGATATCTAATATCCTCTTAGATAAGACAATTTCACATGCAAGCTTGAAGTCCTCAAATGCTGAAGAATACCAAGGGCATTACTTGCAGTAGGAGAAGGGTAGGTTTTTTCTGCCCTTCTTTTTACATCTTGTCTACTTCCACAATATTTTCTCTCGTCAGAAGCATCAATTATTTTCGCTAAATTCAATGTTCTAAAAAGGGACATTTAAAAATGTATTCCCCAGTCTGTGTCCTGATAGTTAACAACATTGTGGGAATAAGAGGTGTGAGTCCTGTAGTAACCCACTGCAAATCAGTGGGAAACAGCTTTCTAGTCTGCAGAGAGGAACAGAAAATGAAAATCTGAGAAGCACCAAAGGAGGTGAGCAAACTTTACATTTCTGGATTATAGCCAGGTTATTTTGTACTGACGGTCCACATGAACCACCAGAACGCATCCATCAGCTGACTGCATGTGCCCTCATGTCTTGTCAGGAGAACTACTGCGTGCACACATGTACACCCAGAAACAGTTTTAAAGTTCACATCTTTCCACAGCCACTTTCCAGTCCCTATCTCCAAAGCAGTGGAAGCATAATAAACACCACTACACAGAATCACAGAATCCTAAGGGTTGGAAGGGACCTTGAAAGATCATCTAGTCCAATCCCCCTGCGATAGATAGCAGGGTAACCTAGAGTACATCACACAGGAACTTGTCCAGGCAGGTCTTGAGTATCTCCAACATAGGACACTCCACAACCCCCCTGGGCAATCTGTTCCAGTGCTCTGTCATTCAGCAAGCATTTCCTTGAAACTCGTTTCTCTTCTCTCTTTGGGACAAACACTTAGCACTAAACCCTGCTGAGCTCGAGAATGGTGCCTTAACCCCCCCGCCCCTAGCCTTTACAGTTTTATTTGGCCTCTTACCTTAAGATTCCCCTTTGTGGTAAAAGCTCTACCACAGATTGTGCAACCAAATGGTTTTTCACCAGTATGGGTGCGCTCGTGTATCTGCAGTGCACTTGCTGAGGAGAAGGTCTTCCCGCACGACTGACAGTTGTGCTGCTTGGGAGTCCGGCGAGGGGGGGGTGCCAGCATAGGGGTGATCCCCGGACTCATCACTGTCTGTGGTGCAGCAGGAACCTGGATTCCAGCTGGAAGCGAGGGAACCTCACCCAAAGAGATCGGCTTGCTGTGACCATTCACTTCCATTTTGATCATGGTAGGTGCTGTACTGGTGACCAGGCTAGGAGTACTTTGGCTGGGACCTAGAGTAAAGTTGGGTTCAAATAACTGAGAAGGCAGCTCTTTTAATTTGTGCGTCAGTAAGTGCTGTTTTAAATTACCCATAGTGGAACACCCACGACTGCAGACTGTACAAACAAATGGACGTTCTTTAGTATGGCTGCGGTAGTGAATTTCCAATGCACTCTTACAAGCAAAAGGCTTGCCACAGATATTACAAACTGTACTTTTAAACTTACCACGTTCTCTGTTCAGGAACAGCAGGCTAAAAGGAGCCTCCTCTTTGATGACCGGTCTTCCAGGGTTGGTGGATGTCAGATCTAATGCTCCTCCATTTTCAGTTGTGGGTGGTGGACTGTCTGGTTTTTCTGTCTTTAATTGTATTTCTTGTGGCTCTTCCTGGTTACTGAGACCTGGGGACTTTGATCTGAAACTTTCACTATTGCTATTTACAGGAGACAAAGCTTGCATGGAGGAAGAAGATTCTGACATTGCAGGGCTGCCTGCACTCTGGCTTTCAAGATCACCAACAGCTGATGAGGAGTCATTGCTCAAATGGTCACTTTCTCCTGATCCATTTTCTATGGATTTTAAACTGGTCAGCTGCTGGCAGTTCATAACAGAATCAATCATTTTCATTTGATTCTCCAAAGCAGCAATACTGGAAATCACAGAAGGTGGTGAAGAAGGACATGACCCAGAGTATGAGATAAGGGGTTTGGATGAGTCACTTGCAGTGTCCTTTAGCTCTGGGTCCTCTTCCATAGAATTTTCATCAATGTCATCATCAAAGTTGCTCAGTGTGTCAACATTCTTCTCATCATAGGAAAGCTCTGAGTCCATGGCATCCTGGAAGCCCTCTGGTAACGGCGTGTTTGGAATTTGCCCACCCATATGCATACGAATGTGCTGCTGAAGAACAACTGCATTTGTAAATTTCTTCTGACAAATGGGACACGAGTGCTGTACTCTAAGTGGTGGCTTCGCTCGATGAACTCCAAAATGCGTTTTTAGATTGCCTTTTGTAGTAAAGGCACGTCCACAAATTTTGCATTTAAATGGTCTTTCTCCTGTATGCGTTCTGTAATGCATCTTGAGAGCACTCTGACAACTAAGCACACGGTGACAAATGACGCATTGATTTGGATCTGTCATCTTCTTATCAATGTTCTCCACTAGCTGTTGTAGTTTTGAGGTTTCTGATGTTTGCATAGAGTCTAGCAGACCACCGAATGGAAACTTTGCCTTAAACTGGTCAGATACTGCTGGAAGCACAGGGTTTGGGAGGCTTGTTGCAACGCTGCTGTCTGTGACAGCAGCTGGAATTGAAGACGTGGAAGCTGTGGAAACTTGCCCACCTGCAGAAAGTTCCCCGAGCCGCGTGCTTGT
>NDXB01009844.1:468926-475484 GCA_002631895.1 Agapornis roseicollis
TCCTAAGGCTCTCAGTGAGAATATCTTCCAGTGTTTATTTTCAAACCTTGGCAACCTGCGTTAAGAGTTGCCTACTGTTATTATTAGTAGTACTAGTATATAATATTAATATTTTTACCACTACAACTACTATTGCTACTTCTACTATTAAGGCATGGTTGCAAAGGAGGATTACTTCTAAAAGAAGCTGCAAACCGCACAGCTCCCCTTCCAGCTTTTTAGCTATATGTTGCTATTCTTTTGCTTAAGGAAAGCTTTCTCTAAACAAATCTTGCACAAAAGACTTAAGTAATTAGTGATGGATTCAGGCAATGCAGCCATTCAAATATGGCTGTCCTCTGATCTAGAACGAGCTGATCAAACACCAGCAAGCTAATTATTTCAGACACTGTACAGTAATCACGAAGTCCAAATGCGAGCATTTACAATCAAAACAGGTGTAATTTTCTGCACCAGAAGACAGTCTCATGATCTATAAATGTCAAAACTAATACATATTATGTGTATGCTTACAATAGAAACCTAAACTTCTCATGCCCACTGCCAGGAGATATCAATGTGGACCTTTTCAGCACTCTGACATAATAACCAGCCTAGTGTACTAATTTATAAACTCATTTGAAATGCAACCTGTGAAAAAGTACAAGAGGTAAACAGCAGTATAGGTATTTTGCAGATGATCAGTGCTTAGCTCTGTTCTCAGTGAAACAGAGGGTTAGTTTTGTGTTATCTCAGGGGGATCAGGCTTGCACCCTATTAACCAAGGACCTACAGCTGTTTCCTCCTTTCAACTCCCCAGCCTTAAAAACAGTGAGAATACTTTTCAAATGAGCAGTCCAAGTACACTAATCTCATTCTCTGTCTTGAAATATTCAAAAACTGCTTTTGAAAAATATTTTAGATAATGATGCTGGAGAGTCACTGAAGTTTTGGGTATTTTTTTCAGCCAAAAAAATCAGCTTTAAAGTGCACATACAAAGAACCTCACCACAGTATTTTCCATTTAGGATACATTCTTTTGGCACTTCTTAAGAAATCAAACAAGTTCGATGTCTCTCAGCACTTCTTTCTCGGACTGGTAAGTAAGGAAGTGACACAGGTGGCACCAAAGTAAATGCCGCTTTGCCATAGCTGACAGTACATACAGAGGCTACCAGGATGTTTCACAGAACAACAGAGTACGTACAGGCTCAGTCCAACAACTCCTACTCAAATGAGTAGCCTTTGCTCATTTTGAAACACCACTGAAATTAATAGGATTGAAAGAGTATGAACTACTAATTTAAACAGCAGCCTTTACGGTCTTGCCCTAAACAATCACTCCAGAGGGAAGAAAGCAAGACTGAAAATGATGACTGAAAAGTATTTTTTAATATACGTATGTGTACTGGAGAAAGGAACAGGGTCCCAGTATTTCACAAATGAGGTTTTCAACATCCCTTTCAGAATTACTGTTTAATATGAAAGCACTAATGCATTTATTGCTTTTGAAGTGGAAGTCCTCACTGACTTCAACAGGGAATAAAGCTTAAAAGCATATGCCTCTCCACATGAAAGGATATTTTTGGTGTTTCTTAATGCTCATCACTTTATAAATGACAGAAAGCAGTACCAAAATATTATCCAGATTAGTAAAAATTTTAAGTGTTTAAATACAAACCTAAAAAATAAAGTCAGTTTTAGTTACAGCACATACCTGTTACAGGAAAACACAGCATTTTCCCATGTTTCCTTATTTTTTAATAGCTTGCATCAGTTTTCTGATATATTACAAAGTGATTAAATCCATCATGTACAGAATAATTTCATCTTTTTTCTTTTATCTCTCCTGAAGACAAGCAATCATTTTTATTATTACAGTGAGGATGTAGTGCAGTGAAAATTTTCAAGGACTTTGGGGGAATTAATCGAGCACTTGCTTAATCTTACAGACATGAGTTGGATTTTGCAGTTCTTAGTTACACAAAAGGTGTTGAATGGGAGTTTTGTCAAGCAGTCAGGATCTCAGCCACTAATAACCTCTTGGTTATTTTCTTTTTCTCATTAGCAGTCTAACAGCTAACAGACTAATCTGAAGCTGCTACGGGATGCAAGATGAATTGCAGCACATAAAGCTTACCCTATGAAAACAGGTGAAAAATTGCAGGCAGCATCTCTCACACGGTACTCGTGGTGAGCTCCTGAGCAGGTACCAACCCACCGAGCTGCGGTGGCTCCAGCACAGTGCTGTCACTCGGGTCTGTCCCTAAAATTAGCTCACAGAAATTCAAACAGAGGTGTTTTGAGAAAGTCACTTTGGAATGGTGATACCTGAAGCAGCTCAGGTGCCCTGCTGACTCAGTCAGGGGGTGCGAGGGGTTGATGCCAGGTGGTTTTGCTCTGCCACCTTCCCTAAGTGTATCCACCAAGCGATTTTTAGGCTGGAGCAATACATGGCTGCAGTGAGGATGGTGTTGGCCTGCTTTCTCACTGTCCAAGAGGAAGGGAGAGAGCTGAAAGGGTGCCCTGGATCCTTCAGTCACCGCCAGGAAACAGGTAGAGCTGAGAAAATATTGCCACAGCTTCTGACTACAATGCATGCAGGATCTGTAAATCTGGCTTTACTAGTTACAAATTTTTATCACAGGCACATGTCTGTAAGAGGAAAGCCTATTGCATGCTGTGCAAGGGAAAACATAACGAATGGATGCTTCAAAAATGCTACCATCTACTCCTGTGAAACAGACTGAAATGAAACATCACATTCTAGTCAGGTTAATTCTGAAAACATGCTGTTTATTAAATGCTCCCTTTCTCCAGTCTGGAAAAACACCAACCAACCACTGTGTTTCATCTGCCCTCTAGAATCTTTCTGTTCTGTCTGAACTTAAATCACTTCTAGTACTGTACATGTAAATGACCTGAAAATCACCTTTTCAGTTATGTTAAGTAGGGACTATTACAATCACATGCTCTCTGACAATTCAGAATTGTATTTGTTACTCTGTATCACAGAATCCTAAAATTATGTATGATTCGTAAGACACTTGAATAAAAACAGGTAAGAGAATCAACATTTTTTAGGCTTTCATCTATTTCAGATTGCTGATACCTTCCTGAAGCATTCAAACAAAGTGTCTTGTAAAGGAACCCAACAAATGTGCGAATAATTTTTTTCTGAAGCTTCTTTCTATACTCTGTGCAATAATACAAATGAAAGCATGGAAAAGTGTTGCATTAATTACTATTATGCCTACATTCCGAGCTGCATAATCGAGACTTATCAAGAGTTAAATGTTTTCTAAATGTAGGAATTTCTTTCAGGAAGAAAAAGAAAGCAACACTGATTTTCCACTGAAAAGCAGTGTACAAACTGTGAAGGAGTTTCAGAAATAAATGTGTTTGTTAACATCAGCTAAAGATAAAATGTCTGCTAACTATGAAGACAGATGTATAAAATGCTCTCACATGCAAATCCAATAATCATTTCAAAGTGCATCTCACAGCATTTTTGTATATTTAAACAAGCAATATTATAAATAGAATTCTCAGAAGAGCATACCCATACAGGGCAACTATTTACTACTCCTATCATCAGAAAACACTAATTTACTTTTCCCCAAGCACGATTTTAATAACGTAACAAAAATATATTTTAAGCCTCCCTAAATTTGTTTTCAAAATCATATTCATTTGGAAATAGTAGCCTTGTAACATCGTATTGATCCTTGAGAAGAACACTATTACTTTTTCCTTAGCTTTATAATCTCTTACAATTGACAGAGCTTTTAAAGAAAGTTTTCTTAAATTGTCAGAACACGTTTATTTTCTTGCAAATTAATTCTTTTTAACTCTTTATGATAGCTTTGAATCCCATAAAGAAAGATGAATTATCACATACTGAGCCCAAGCTGTGAAACAGGAGGAGACAAATAGAGACCCCTACTGTGTTTAACAATGTAGAAGAAATTCCAGACTCAAAAATTTTCTGTCCTTTTTTTCAGCCCACAAAAGCTGTCAGTACGGATTTGAACAGTGGAGGGCACTCTTGCTATGCAAAACTCGGAACTGACCTGGCACACTCGGTTTGATCTATTCAGTAGCCTAAATCTCAGAATTTGTTAAGTAACAGCCACCTGTGGCACAGACACTAACTGTTAGAAGCATTTGCAGTTTCTAATCTGTGCAGTGAAGTACTTCGTTACCTCGAACACTGGCACCTTTCTACGTGTATGCAGATGTGGAACAGATGCAAGCTTCACAAATTGGTTGAAATATCTGCGCAAGATATCACATTAAATAAAACCTGTGCTAGCTATGTTTTTCAAAATTATATGAAAAGCTATTCGATTGGCTGTTATAGCATATCTATACATTAATTCTGGGTTGTGCAGAATTTGTGTACAAACATGCTGGCGTCTGTAGGCGCTAAGTTTATTTGGAACACATCAAGTTTGATGGGGAATCCTGACAAAAAAAATTGAGGTCAACACTTCTAACATAGCCAACGTGTAAAACACATTGAAAAAAAACAGAACAAAACAACAAACCAAATAAATTAGAAGAAGCAGAACACTAGACTCTGCATAGATTCCCTATTTTGAAAAGTGTACCATTAACTACATCTTCAACTACGTAACTCTGCAGAATGAAGCCAACCACTCTTCGAACAACCACAGAAACACTGACAACTTTGTGTTTGGAGGCTCACAATAAGAGAAGCCAATGTGAGGACCCAATCCTGCATCACCTACGCATCTCAAAACTGAGCTTGCAAGCACTGGACTCACTGGCATTACTCCTTTGAGTAAAATTACTCACATGCAGGAGTGCTTGAAAGAGCAAACCAAGAGTGATCCGATGCTAGTTATGCAGCTCAGTCATTTTGCTCATTTACCATTCCATGTACTGCAGCACTGCACAGGATAGCAAAGCACACAAAGATCTGAACAAATTAATTAGCTTTCATCATTTGCAGTTTTGGGGACGTTACTACGTCAACAAAGCCATAAAATAAAGTTATCAGATGGCACCAGCAGAAGGGGTCTCCTGAAACACTGGAGAACAAGTTGCTTTTGATTAACTGAAACAAAAAATACTGCAGCACCTGCAGGGTTAATTAAGAAGCTCAAGATGCTGGGCTTCACAAAAGGAAACCTTTTTCCTCCTTTAAGAACTGTAAACACTTGTGCTGAACTAGATGGGCATTTGATAAGCTGTACAGCATGTAGCAAACTCAGAGGGATCTCTAGTTAACACTCAAATTCAGTGTTAACACTTAACAGAACAGTGGTAAGCCGTGCTGCCAAGGTCAACTGCACAGATGTACTAATTGTATTATGAGCTTGACATCTAGTGGCCACCCCTGGCAGGGCAAAGCAGGCAAAGGTTAAATCAGCAAGCCTTGTCAAAGCACTTCTAACTACTCACCCTCAGGGAGAGTCTTGAGGAAGCTTTCTGGCACTCTCCAATCCCACCTTCTCCCCGGGATGCAGGCTGAGCTTCGGCACCAGCCCGCTGTGCGACCACACAGGGCAGCACCCACCCATGCAGCACCCACTTGCGCTTCCTGCACCCACATCCCAGGCACCCACCCTGGCTGGCTGGGGGAGGTTAACAGCCTTCCTTCCCAAATATTTTGGTGTGCCTCACTCTCTGTGCCAAAAGTTTGGACATTTTGTGGATTTTTGTTTCTTGCCTAGTGACAGGGCTCAAATTTTTGGGGGGAGCGGTGAAGGGCACTACCACCACCCCAGTATTAGAGATTGTCAGCAAGAGTTTCAGAAGGATCTTTTTTAAAGGTTTAGCTTACCCCGTAATGAATGTTTGAGTTCAAGTATGCTCATTTCGTGTACTCTAACTACAGCAGGTATTTCTAAAGACCCCACTCTTTAGTCTGCTGTCTTTTCACTTTTCAACTTAAAAGAAACATGGTTTTTTAAATGTGTTTCATTATGGGTTTCTATCGCCCTTTTAAACAATTATTTTTCTGGCTTTCCCAGTTCTGGGAAGAAATGTACTCCATGTCTAACAGCTCTAGAACTGAACCAGCTCCTAAAAGTATATTTTGACCTAAATTCCTTTTTTTAATTAATGGAAAACCCTCACTACTTTTAGTGGGATATTTTAAGAGGGCTCAGGAAACAGGATTTTGGCCCTTTACATTGAAATGTACAATTCAATAAAAATCTACTGCTGGAACTAGATTTACTCATGCTTCCTTTGGAAAAAAAAATACAGCAAATTAGTCCCCTTTTACAAATGCAATATTATGAAGGAAATTATTTTTACATGCTTTGTTTTGGAAAATGTGTCAGTACTTAACTATTTTAGTGTCATGTCAGACCTGGTTTATTATCAACAAAAGTGACTGACTCATGTCCTGACTGATGGATAGTCAACAGATATGTTTGTCCTGGCTTGGCAGTCAACAAAACAAATGAAGGAAAGATATCCACAAAATCTTCCCAGGACTCAAGCTATTTTTCAGAAATTGCACTCGTATTTGTTATTATTTTTACCTTTTTTTTTTTTTTTTTTCCCACCCTTTTTTTTTTATTTTTTTTTTTTTTTTTTTTT